>JANBQS010000554.1:0-15439 GCA_027577415.1 Coemansia sp. RSA 922
GATGAGCCGCTCAAGGGTAAAACCATCGCCATGATATTCTCGAAAAGATCTACTCGTACTCGCGTAGCCAGCGAATCCTCTATTGCCTATTTAGGAGGACATGCTATGTTTTTGGGAAAAGATGATATCCAACTAGGTGTCAACGAATCTCTACGCGACTCGGCCCAGGTTATTTCCAGTATGGTTGATGGCATTTTTGCTCGTGTTGGCGCTCACGAGGAGATCACGACGTTGGCACAATACTCGACAGTACCAGTTGTTAATGCTTTGTGTGACGAGAATCATCCAACGCAGATTTTGGCTGATTTGCTGACTATCTGGGAAGTATTCGGACAGCGTCAAGACGGTTCGCTTTTCGACGTATTGAAGGGCCTGAATGTGGCGTGGATCGGCGATTCCAATAATATCGTTTATGAGATGTTGGCTGCTATGCCCAAGTGCGGTATGAACATGAGTGTCTGTACGCCGTCCAAGTACCCGATTCCAGAGTCTATCCGTCAGCGTGCCGCACTCGACGCTCAATCAGCCAGTGCCTCGGTATCCTACTGCCATGACCCGATTGCTGCTGTGAAGGGTGCCGATATCATTGTCACCGATACCTGGGTTAGCATGGGACAGGAGGCTGAAAAGGCTCAGCGTATGATCGATTTCGACGGATACCAAGTATCAATGGATATGGCGGCAAAGGGTAATGCCAATAAGGATTGGGTCTTCATGCACTGCTTGCCGCGTAAGCCAGAGGAAGTCACTGATGAGGTGTTTTACTCGGATCGGTCAGTCGTGTTCCAAGAAGCCGAGAACCGCAAGTGGACTATTCTAGCAGCATTCAATGCACTTTTCTCCAAGAAATAGATATTAAGTTTATATAAATGCAAAAAATTATTATCAATAAGAGGATGGATTGTATATCTAATTTTCAGTTATTGTTGTTGGCTCTTCTGTAGAGTCTACAGCAGGGAATAGTGAAGAGATGGGACGACGTACCAGCCGGTCGTTTTTCCTACGACCCAGTGGCACAGACTGCGCGGGTGGTGGTTGCTGGTCAGCAGAAGAAGCAGCTTCGCGCTGAGCAGCCATTTGCATGACAACATCGCCAGAAGGCAAGTACTCTGCCGCGCGACGTCCCAGCGTATGCAACGACGGCGACTGCTTAGGCGCAGTAGAGCGCCGCCCGGTAGCATTACAGCGCACGCACAGACGATGGCGGTATTTATCGACAGTAGAGCAGCGATAACAGATAATGAGACCACAGGCCCGACAGTGATGGCGGCGGACCATCATAGAAAAGGCAGTCTTATGACAGACCATACACACATGAGTCTCAGCGTCAGGCACCCAGTACACGCCACCCTGCGCGGCATTGCGCATACGCAAGGGCGTGGCGCCTCCAGCCGCCGACACGTTGTCGGCATGAGCTGCAGTACCCGCAATAGAGCTGCGACCGCGCGCAAGCAGTGGCAGCGGCGGGCGGTCGACGTAATCCTCCTCGTCCAGACGCAAGTCCTGCAGCGCCGAGCCCAGCCTTACCTGTGCCTGTACAACCTGCTCGACCCACGGCCGAGCGCTACTGCCCGCAGCAAACTCGAGCGAGAACCGGTGCTCGTCATCGCTAATAAACACCACACTGTCGCTAGCCTCGCTTACACGCACCACCAAGTCGTCGCTAAACTCGACCACACGCAGCGGCAGCCGCGACTGAGCCTCATGCGGCGCACACACCAGAATAGCGTCAGTACACAAAAGAACGTCGACAGGCACAGCCGCAGGCGAGCTATCGGACTTCACACTGGCGCTGACTTCAGCCAACACTCGGCGCAGGTCATTGAGCAGTGGCAGCGGCGCATCAGAGTCATGTTCAGCCTGAGCCAAGCGATGCACAGAGGCAAAGGGCTGGCGGCTAGCCAGACAGCGCCGTGTGTACCAGCGCCGACGAAGATCGTCTTCCCAATGCTGAGCCTCAGCAGCACTCGTACAAACCGAAGATCCAATACTCGGACGGCGCTGAGCCGCATCCAATGCCCCAACGTTGGAGGCAACAGAGCCCAGGCGGCCGCGCTGGTTACGACGCTGGCGACCAAAGATGCGGGCAGCCGACTCGCGATTGCTGTCGCTAGACGTGTAGCTTTCGGAGCCGCTATCATCGGAGCTGCTGGGATCGTCGAGCACTATGCGGCCACCCCGGATCTCCACAGACTTCATCGTCAGGGCGTCTGACAGCTCATCTTTGGTACGCCGCGTTACATGCGACCTGTTACGCTGCAACGGCCTGTGCGCACCGTTGATCAATGGCATCGACGCCCGCGGCCGCACTGGACCCTGCACCGAATCTGCCGCCACGGACGAGCCGCCCTGTTGCGCCAGGCGGCCAGCAATCATCATCAGCTGCCGCGCCAGCCGAGCCGAGCCACCACCCGCTGACACTGGCACCACAGCACCCAACACAGACGGCGACTCCAGTGGCGCAGCACCCGCATCAGCCACAGAAGCATAGCTAGGTGACACGTTAACAGCCAGCACAGTTTCAGCATGAGGCAAGCACAATAGAGGTGCGAACAGCGCGCGCGAGTCGCCACGTCTTAGCGGTTGTCGCACCCGCGAGTTGCTAGCCCCAGGTGGACTTCGCGTGGCCGTACGCCCACTAGTGCTGCGCTGCGAGCCGTCTGGCAGCATCGGAGCTGCATCGGCCGAGTCAGTGCGTGGGTAATCGCTGTTGAGCCGCCGACGCCGCCCGTACTGCCGGTCCAAAGACCGCATGGCGCGCATAGTGTCTTCGCTCTGCCTACGTGATGCTCGACGTCGTTCCGGGTTGGCACTAGGTGCATCCTGTTGCCGATCGCCTGCATCGATGACCGGCAGCTGCACCACACTGCTGGATGAGGCTGGTGTGGTTGTCCCAATGGTCGTGGCATTCCGCTGGTGAGCTGGACTACGTGGCGACGTGGCTCCACTTCCCATGCCGTCACCGGTGTTTGAAAACAGACCTAACGAGGACCGCGTATATGTTGCCGACTTTGGCGTTTGCGCAGGCGACGTAGGCATTAGTGAAACCCTTTTTTATATATAGCAAAAAACAGCAAAATGTAGGTGGCGGGATTAATTAAAGAGAATGAATGTATAACGAGTTTAAGCAAAAAAAGCTTTGAAGGAAAAAAAAATAAAACATCACAAGAGGCGCGGGCAAATCCACACAACAAGATCTTCTCTCACCCCCCAAAGGGCCAACAAAAATAAAAGGTCTCAACAGACTTGTTATTGTGTTTTGAGCTTGTCTCTCTCCCCCCTTGTCCTACTGGTCATGGACACGATGCCACTCTTCGAGTGAGTACGGTGGATACTCTTCAAACTGCTCGCCATTCACTGGCAGTCCGCGTGGGTCAGTCCACTTTGCGGCGCTTCCCAGCATAATACTAGCCGTAGCCTTGGGCACAGGCAGCTCCGAGTCAATAGCCGAAGCATATGGATATATCCACTGCGGCCACTTGTCATCGTAGGCCCACAGATACGATGCGCAGGTTGGGCAGAAATACCGGTTCTGGCACAAAACCTGCTCAGCCACCGGTACTGACTTTTCCTTGACCGCGCGGTACGATTTAATAGTGTCTGCTCCTCGCGTGATACGCAGTGTGTCCGCCTGTCCCAAGATATTGACAGTGTATCCGCCGCCACCCGACGTCTTGCGGCAGATCGAGCAGTGGCATCGCATAAATGGAACTGGTGCCAAAGAATCCACCTCAAACGCAACTGCGCCACAGTGGCAAGACCCTTGTAGATGCATCAGCAATTTGGGGATAAAAAGGATAATATTAAGAGAGAAAGAAAGCACAGCGAGAGTAAGAAGAAGAAAAAAAAAGAGGATAGAAGAGAGAGAGAGACGGGCGAGATGAAAATTTGCTTCTCCGCAATTACAGCAGGAGCGATGAGGTGGCCGCGGCCGATGCCGAGGACGAATGCTTGATTAGCCACTTTAGCGTAATGTCGATATTGACCTGGTTCTTAGCCGATATAGAGTAGCAAGCGACCTCCCTCGAAGTAATAGCCTGCAAGTTCATAGCCTCAATAAGCTGGTCCACAGTCAACGCCTCGTCCAAATCGTTCTTATTACCAAGCACCAACACTGGTATATTAGCCAACTGCGGTTTCTCCAACAAACTCCACAGCTCGGCTCGCGCCTGGTCCAGTTTACCGTGATCCGCTGCATCGATAACAAACACTATGGCGTTGACTCCCCGACAGTACCGCTCCCACATACTACGGAACCGTGGTTGCCCGCCAATATCCCACAGCTTCATCGTAACATTACCCTTCGTTACTTTACGCATGTTGAACCCAACTGTTGGTATCATATCCTCGGTAAACTGCCCAGATGCAATAACGTTTACTAGCGTTGTCTTGCCAGAGTTTTGTAGTCCAACTAGAGTTAGCTCCATCTCCTCTTTCCAGAATAGGCCCCGGAGCCAGTCCAGGATAGCCTTGAGGATAGACGCCATAGTGAAAGTATAGTACAAGTTATATAGAACGGCGCTCTCTGTTTTCTTTTATATTCGGGGCACCCTTTTTTTGCGAGCGAGAGGGTTGGCCGCGTGCAACTGAATCGAGAGAAGAGAAAGAAAAAAAAAGGTTTGTAAATGCTAGTATTGCGCAGGTCAGAAATGCATTCAAGAGAAAGAAACGCAGAAATATAAAAACAAAGTTGGGCAAAAAAAAAGAGGAGAAAAGTGGGGGGAGAGAGAAAGAGGGTCACCTTTTTTTTTTTTTGGTCAGTGTTTACACTTGAGAGAGGGTTTGAGAGCCTGCTTTGCTTTTTTCTCTTTTCTATTACTGCTACTCTCGTTCTCATGTTTACTCTTAAGAGGGTGGATACTGGCTCCATTTGCTCATAGTTGGATATGTGGGGAGGTGGGGGGAAAGTTGGTTCCAGGTACTAAACTTGGGGGCAAGCGTATGTTTGCGACTCGTCTGTTGCGATTCGAGCCGCCGCCCATCAGCCACAGGCAAAAGACCACCTTGGACAGAAGAAAGGGCGGTTGATGTCGTTGATGTCTTCCTTTTATTTTATTTCTCGTACCACGTTTGATTTTTTTTTATTTCTCTCTATTTTATTATTTGCGTTACTTTATAAATTTGAGCCATGGCTATTCTCCACGACGAACCAGTGGCAACCCCAGCTTACAAGTCTCGGAGCAAAACCATAGAACCCGAATCCACTTTTGACCCACACCCAGACATTACCCTTGACACCAACATAGGTCTTTCGGTCAGTGAGGCGCCCGTATCACCGCTTGTAGCGGCATCTACGACGGGTGAGCAGTACCCATCCAACAGACTGTCGTATGCGCACCGGCGTAGTGTGAGCGGATGGGATAGGTTGTTTTCCAATATGTCGCAACGTTCGGAAACGCATGCTGACCAGCATATTCATGAAAACGGAAATCACGACGAGTTGGAGCTCAGGGTTCCAGGTATTGGAGAAGATTCTCTGGCCCATGGTGACGTCCAGTACGTGTATGAGTACGCTTAATATTTGTTTATCATTTTTGCATATGTGCTTCGGGGAGAGAGAAAGACAAAGAAGCGAAGCCTTTATGTCTCTCTCTCCCCCTTCTTCTTTGTCCATAGGTGCCTTGACTGGAGATGGCAAACCTCACGTGTATATCTCGATGTCTTGAATCCTTCCACTATGCCATGTGTTTTTAGTGGGATTTTTTTTTGTTTGACTGCCATCCAACCTCCCGATGCCTTCTAAAAAACGAATACCTCTTCTTCTCTTCCTCTTTATTCCTTACTTTATTTTAGATACGACGAACATTATCCAGAGCACTCTGACGACGCATTCAGCCACAAGATGAACGGCGCGCTTAGTAACACCCATGACGCCCTAGAAGTGCCCAGTAGAGACCGTGCCAACACTGGTGTTTCCTCGACTGGTTCTGGGCTTCACTACGACCACAACGCTGTAGCCTCTACTACTGCACTCTCGCCTACCTATGAGCAACCCGAGACTCTCGAGCAACAGGCTGCGCCTTCTGGTGCTACCACGCAGGCGGTAAACATTTTCAGAAAGCGGCTTGAGCGACCACCCGTTGAGGCATCCGACGACTATGACCAACAAGGTGCCAGCGACCATTCGATTCGGTTCGCAGACGGTCCAGGCGAGCGGACCGAAGATGAGGATGAGCTGGGTGGTGACGAGGATTTGGCTATCAAGCGCAAGAAGATGGAGGACCTGAGACACAAGCTCAAGCGGGCGGTGATAAAGGCGTCAGTGATTACGCGGCGTCCTCACCGGCAGATGAAGAGCGCTATGCCGAGCAGCATTTTTCCGTTCTTGCAGGACGCGATGTTTGTGCCCATGTTCCATTTCATGCGGGACGAACATGGGCATCGGGCGCCACCGGTGATATTTGATGCGATCCGGCTCAGCGTCTCTGTGTCCGGAGCTGTGCCATCGGGCGAAGAGGAGCACCATTTTGTTGTGCGTATTGAGCTGCAGTACGGCGATGTCAAGTGGGTTATTTACCGCCGACTCAACGACTTTCTTACCCTGCACACGGTGCTTACTCTGCGTCGCTTCCAAGGCCGCGTCACCCAGCTACCGGCATTCCCACCGCAGCTTAGCTACGCCCTGGAGCGCGCGCGGTCGCTCAAGCCCGGTCACAGCCAAACCCGCGACGAGCGCATGCTGCAGGCCACCACTGATCGCAAGCAAGCGCTGGAGACATATCTTATCAAGTTGCTGCGGGCCTTGAATATGCGGCCGGCGTACGAGGTGTGTACTTTCTTGGAGCTCAGCGCCGTGTCTATCGTCAAGGACGTTGGATGGAAGGGCAAGGAGGGTAATCTCGACCGGCGTGTTGAGCATACGACGGGTATGTGGTGTACGCCGCATGACCTGAGACGATGGTCTAGGCAGTGGGTGATTGTACGTGACTCTTACATTGCCTTTTGCAACCACATTTCCGACCCCTACCCGAGCGACGTGCTGTTTGCTGACCCGCAATTCGATATAAAGTTCCGGAAGAAAACTGGCCACAACCCCTTGTTCCCCTACCGCATCACTGTGTCTAACCAGTATCGCCGTATTCAGCTGCGAAGCGACAGCGAGCGTATTATCAATGAGTGGAGGCTTTCGATCTTGGAGATGAAGAATTCGTCGGCGTGGGCTGTGCCACATCGGTTTGCCTCGTTTGCTCCTATTCGCGACATGAGCCGCGTTATCTGGTTTGTTGATGGCGACGACTATTTCTACGCAGTGTCGGAAGCCCTCGAGAACGCTACGGATTGCATTTATATCGAGGGCTGGTGGCTGTCGCCCGAGATCCACTTGCGCAGGCCCTATCACTTGAATGAGGAGTACCGCTTGGACCGCCTCCTGAAGCGCAAGGCCGAGGAGGGGATCAAGATCTATATCGTTGTTTACAAGGAAGTCACGGTATCGCTGACTATCAATTCAGCGTACACTAAGCGCAAGCTTCAGTCTCTGCACCCAAATATCATGGTGCAGCGTCATCCGGACCACTTGGCGGGAGGAACTATGTTCTGGGCGCATCACGAGAAGATGGTCATCGTGGACAACACTTTTGCCTTTATCGGTGGGCTGGACCTGTGCTGGGGCCGGTACGACACGCATGGGCATCGGCTGAGCGACTACTTTTTGCCACACAAGGGCAAGTCCTTTGCGCACTTGCAGATATTCTACGGGCAGGACTACAATAATGCTCGGATCCACGACTTTAACAACGTCAATGACTATGAGGAGACCCTGATTGACCGGCGCACTACGCCAAGAATGCCGTGGCACGACGTGCATATGGCGATGATCGGGCAGCCGGCGCGCGACGTGGCGCGGCATTTCATTCAGCGCTGGAACTTTATCAAGAGCTCCAAGGGGATGGCCAAATCACATATGCCGTTTTTGATGCCCAAGGGCGAGTACTCTGTGTCGCGCAATGACTTGCAGTACCGGGGTACTTGTCGCACGCAGGTACTGAGGTCGTCGGCGGAGTGGTCGATGGGTATTACAAAGGAGAGCTCGATCCACACGGCGTACTGTGAGATGATCCGAGATGCCAAGCACTTTATATACATTGAGAACCAGTTCTTTATCTCGAATGCGCGCGACGACCCCAACTACACGATCAAGAATCGGATTGCCGAGGCCCTGGTGGACCGCGTTAAGCGCGCGCATCGTCGGCAGGAAAAGTTCCGCGTCATCGTGCTTATGCCCCTTATGCCTGCCTTTGAAGGTGACGTCAATGCGGCGGGAGCTGCCACGCTCAAGCTTGTTATGCACTGGCAGTACCAGGCCATATGTCGGGGCGACCACTCGATAGCTGCGCAGCTGGAGAAGGAGGGCATTAATATGCACGACTACATTCGCTTCTTTGGGCTGCGTACCTACGACGTTATTCGCCGCTTTGCTGATGGCGGCGGACAGCCCGATTATGAGGCGATTGCGGGGAATGCTCCGCAGGAAGTGCCGGGCTTTGATCGCACGCTGAAGCAATACGGAGTGCTTCCCATTGACCGCGCTGTGGGTCAAGTACATCCGCCGGAGCCTCTGCGGGCGGCAGCTATGCCGAGACCCACGGTGGAGCTTCCCTCGCCCACGCCGCTGGCTGCCAACGGACCCTCTTTGTCGTTTGGCGGGTCGCCTACTGCGCCACTGGCCAATGACTACTCGTTCCAGAGACCCGACGAGGCGTTTGCCAGCGATAGTTTCCCGATGCAGGAGAACCAGACCCGGTTCTCGCAGGAGCTTTCTCGTCGGTCGCAGGACATCCCTCGACGTATCTCGCGAGAGCACTCGACTCGGCCGAACCTCATGGGCCGCCATTCATTCAGCCTGGGTCAGCGCAACAGGCCGCCGCTGAAGCCTCGGTCGTCGTTCTCGGGTATTCGCACGTTCCTGACTGGTCATGAGCGGAGTGGGCGCCGGTCACCGCCGTCGGAGGGGTCTCTGTCGTCGTCGGATGGGGAGGCGGCGGCGACTGATAATGAGGCTGATGAGGACGATGGTCGGCGCAGGAACGCGTTCCGGTACCTGGTGCGTGGCACTGAGCATAGGAAGCAGTATGGCAAAAAGACAAAGACTGCGGGCGGAGGCATGAAGCTGCAGAAGCGACTGCAGAAATACGGCGGAGTCGGCGAAGATCGCAGGGACTCTGACTCTGAGTTTGGCACGGCGGGCATGCAGTTGGATATGGCTGATGTCGAGAACTACGTGCACCCGCCTAAATCCGGCGTGCGTCATCGGAGTCCCGACGCTCCTGCCTTTTTTGGCGACCAGGCTGGTGGCAAATCTGCTGGGCGCGTGGTGCACACTGTGTTGCCTGAGTTTGCTGGCGCCCAGTATATGCGGGAAATCGCTGGTGGCGATAGCCTCGGTATTCAGGCTGGGCCGTCAAAGGAGCCTGCTTCGGCTCAGCATGCGCGAGTAAAGTCTACGGGATCCAAAGCTGCTGCTCGAATGGCTGCGTACCCGCCGCCGCAGCCGCGCGCTGGCCCGCAGGTGCTTGAGCATGAGGTGTTTGGCGCTGGAAAGGCGAGCCAAGATACGTCGCTGGCGGGGCGTGCTATTAACCGACAGTCTATTGGAGGGGCGGTGCGGCCGCCGCAGCTTTTGTCGCGCCCCACTGCGCCTGCCGCATTGGCTGGCGGAGACCTGCTGAGGCCCAGTACTGAGGCTGATGCTTCGGAGCTGGTCCATGTTGAGCGCGAAGTCGTCGACCAGGTAGTCACTGAGCTCGTGTACATTCACTGTAAGCTGATGATCGTCGATGACCGCTACGTGGTCATGGGCTCGGCCAACATCAATGACAGATCAATGGTGGGCAATCGTGACTCGGAAATCGCCATGGTCGTTGAGGACACTGAGCCTGTGGTAACTACGATGAACGGTCGGCCGTACCAGGCGGCCAAATTCGCTCACTCGTTGCGTGTACAATTATGCCAGGAGCACTGCGGCTTGTTGGATAGCGGCGATCAGATGCGCTACATTTATGAGTCGTTTGCTGGCAATCCGCCCCTGGATACTAATCGGTCGGAGAAGGAGATGGAGGCTATGCGGCGTGCTAAAATTGTCATGGACGATCCATTATCTGATGAGTTTGCTGACTATTGGTGGAACACTGCTACTGGGAATGAGCTGGCCTTTAGAGAGGTCTTTAGGTGTGTGCCGGATGATACGATTGAGACCTTTGACCAGTATAAAAAGTTCATACCGGGTCATGATGTCCCCCATGGACATGCTGTTCCTGGATGGACTCCCAAAACCGCATTGGAGCGCCTCAAGTCTGTCAGGGGTCATCTGGTTCCTATCCCGCTCAACTTCCTCAAGAACGAGAATCTGGGCGCAAAGCTCGGCGATAAAGAATTGTTGGTGCCTGTCGAAGTATTTACCTAGTTGATAAACGGATAATATATTTAACTTGTAATATCTGTAGCTCCAACATCTGCAAGTGACTTGTCTGTGACATTTGAAAAACGTCGGAAAAAAAGAGGCAACACAGACACGCACTATTCTTTTCTTTTCATATTCTCCACTTGTATTTTTTTTAGCTTTATACAACCACCCATGGCCATAAAACTATCTCTGTTTCAAACTTTGCCTCTGGCGATAGTGAAAAAGGTCGTCGAGTATTTGGAAGAGCGTCCTCGAGACTATTTCGGTCTGGCTATCAACGAGCACAACAGGAAAAAGGCCGTCCTTACTCCATTGCTACTAGTCAGTGAATGTTGGCGCACTGCCGCGCTTGTTTCCATTTGCGATAACTGTGAGCTTACTTTCGACCGCTATTACAAGACACCCAAAGCAACTATTCCGGCTTGGCCTGCCGATTTCTCTCTCCCAGGATTCCGCAAGGCTCATATAGTCAAGCGAGTTGTGGTCAAGGCTAAACTCTGGAAGGACATGTGCGACGGGGCTTTTTGCGAGGCGATGGACACAGTGTTGTACGCGGCTGTTTCGTTTCCGTCTGCGACTTGTCTGGTGCTAGAGCTGTCCTTGGCAGAATTTGATTATGACCTGCGTTCTGTTTCGATAATTGACAGAAAGGACGTGGTTAGATTTGCTCGTTACTTGTTGCGACTGGTGCCTGCCGTGGTCAAAGTGGCTGTCGGATTCTATTCTATCTGCGCTAAAACCGAGCCACTGTACTCCGCGCTGGTGTCGGAGCTGTGCCAAGGGAACGTCAATGGACTGGCTGTCTACTCGGTGCTCGGCAGCATCCCTCCAGAGATGGACCTAAATAGTGTAACTGGGCTGACGAGTATCACTCAAGGACCAATGGTCTCCTGCACTGCGTTTACGCGTCTCGCCTATCTCAATGCACGCACTTTAACGGCGCTGGACATTGAAATTGCATATGAAAGGGACTGGCTTGACTTGATCTACGGCGTCACTTATATTCCAGCGATCTACAACAACTTGGCACTATTTACGTTGGAAATTTCGAGTGAGCCTTATGACTCGGTCTGGGCGGAGATTCAAGACGTGGCGCCGTTTCCTTCTCTGTCGGTGTTGACTGTACGTGGCGATTACCCATTTGACGACGACTTGCTCTTCAGAGGTAATGGCGCAACGATGCAGAGTTTGCGTCTCCCGTTTAGCGCGATTGCCAGGAACATCCTTAGCAGATTCAACGTTTTTCAGCGGAGTGGAGTCACGCGCATGAACCAGGTCATCCTTAGCGAGATTATCAATGATGATAATTGCTTCTTGGCTCAGAACGCAGGCGTGTCGATTAGACAGCAAATTCATAGCATACTGGAGGTAACAGCGGCTTTACACTTGTGGAACGATGTGGAAGAGTATAGGATGTTCTACGCCATTAATGATGCGCCGAGCGCAGCAAATCTACAGTACTTGTTTTTAGCCGATATGCCGTGTAATGTTTCCCACATTATCAGGTTTGTTGTTGTGCTGTCGAGCCTAGTCAGTATCACTTGCGACTTACGCGGGCTCGGATCAAGTATTGAGGCTATTCCTGAGAACGAGCGTCCAAGCAATCTTCGCTCAAGGTATCATCCGTTGAACATAAATTTCAGAAAGCTACATGTCCTGAACATGGGCAATCATTCGGCCAAAGAAATTGCATACGCGGCCATGCTTATCGCGGTCTTGTGCCCCCGTTTTGTACATGTGGATCTTCCGACTGAGTTGCGCAAGGATTTTGGACGGGAGATTGTGTGGGCCGCTTTCCATGGTCCGTTTAAGCCGTTCGCTGATGATGTCAGTCGACTTGTTTACGTAGAGTAAATTCAATAGTCTCTTATTTTTCAAATATTACTTCAAATTTGGGGAAGTTTTAGAGACATTTTACAATTTAGAAAATAGGGCATAGTTTCTACACAAATAGATGACAATAAATAGTATAAATGCTTGATTAACTTATAGTGGAGAAGAAAACCTACTTTCAAAAAACTCTTACATGTTAAAAGAAGCTATTGGCTAACTAGACAAGTTCTACCTCTTTTATACCCTCTTCGTAACATATAATCAAAAATCTAGTCATTTTCTCAATATCATCTGGAGACGCCCTCACTTTCCATAAATTGCTTTACAGCTTGGCAATACTAATAAGGTTTGAGTACATAAGTATGCATGCCACTCTCCGCTCATAGTATTATCAGGTACACTATGATTTGTTCACTGGCTCTGATTTCTTTATCAAGTCTTCTAACTGTTTGAATAGAGCCTCACGTCTGTCTTCGGCGAAGATCTCTTCTAGTTTATGCTTGTTATAAGGTTCTTCAACGAAGAAAAAAATATTTTCGTTACTATCTGCTTTATAAATTTCTCTACTATTTTTGTAAGACATAACAATTTTGACCATATCTACCAACTCATCTTTAGAAAAGACAAAGCAACGAGCTGGAAGGTCATTATTATCTTTATCTGGTAATTCTGGGTCTACATTATCTAAAAATTCTTTAAAATCACTAGGTGGAAAATATCTTATATATACTAGTGTCCCATCCTCTTTACATTCAATATCATGGTAGTGTCCCATTGTCTTATGTACTATAGTGGTAGTTGATCAATATACTGGGTAGAGGTAAAAAAAAATGGTGGTTGTTCTGAATGTGATAATAAAAAAAAGGGAGCAGCATGGTTTATTTTATAGCAGAAAATTGCAGACGCTTTTCGTGCTAGGAGGAAGGATAGACAAGAGAAAAATTAGCACTTCTATCCCTCCATTTTCTCTTCTGGCAATCAGTGAAGAGCGGCAGCGATGATTGCAGCATCCCTTTGCCTCAAAAGGGTGTTCACTTTATTTTCAACATTATTTTTTTGAGAAATTAGCTATCAGCTGTTTCTCTGGAAATAAAAAAGCGACAAACTGTGCACTTTTCTCCCCCTCCCATTGGCAAGCAAAAAAAAAAAAGTGGAAGAAAGGATACATCCGATTGTTGTGCTTTCTTTGTTTAAAAGAGGGCGCAATTTATTGTTTCCGAAATGGTGTTTCCGTGTTGAAAACGTGACAGTGCTGATGTACTTTCTAAAAAAGAAAGAGCATTGGAGGTTGCTCATCATGCTTGTTTGGTATCAGCGTACTCTTTAATTACAATGTGCTTAATCTGCCGGCTTGCCACTGTTTACTATTGCATGTAGCTTTTAGCTTAGTGGTTTTTTTTTTTTGCAATCCGTGCTTATGAGCAGCCAAGACCAGAAACAAGAAATGGAATTCTTGAGGGTTTCAAAGGCAAGTAATAGGACATGCAATATTGCAATTTACATTATCCGAATTAGATGCTTCCGTGTAGGCAGCAGGTTGGGCACCCCCCTACTTTTTCCACAAAATAAGAATCATTCTCTGAGAATATACAGTGCCTTAAGTAGACAAATTGTGGAGTTCTAAATTTAGTCCATTGAAAGTAAGTATCCACTAAAAGCCGAGTTGCTAAGTTATATAGTATGTGAAATGGATATGTTAGTTTACTACACACTCAAGCCCGGTATGTCTTCTCTAGTAATTATCCTTTGTGGCTCTCCAAGACCTTTGGTTTTTCTTGTTCAGTACATTTTCTTTCTTTTTTACCATGTCAGTTGCAGCCCTGTTGAGCTGGCAGCTTGGAAAAATTATTGGGCGTGTGGATGAAGCACCATTCTAAGGGCGCAAATGCGGCTGCAAAGCACCTCTTTCTTCAATGCTTAGAACCCACGTGTAGCCCACGTGTTAATTGTAAAAAGATGCAAATATAGTATCCAAGTCCTAAATGATATTACTTGCATACAACAAACATATCCATTTCTGTCATTCGTAAAGTCTGAATTATATTGCTTTCCACTTGCAGACGAGGTTCACCTTCCTTCTTTGGGTATAAAAATGCTGGCATTGCCCTCCCACTTTTCTCCTCAATTATTTATACATACTACTATTCTACCACAAGAAAACACTCTACAAGTCAATACCAAGTACTACCACTTTATTAGCTACATACTCAGCTGCAATTGATTTACCAATGTCCCAATTATCAACTAAGGCTGTGTATGGCCGCAATGGAACCACTGATATTGTTCTTCAGCTTATCGTCAATGATATAGCTTTGGGCAATGAAGCTAGTGTTGCATTTCAAGAGCAATTTGACAAAGGCTTTAAAGTGATAATCATTGGCTCAGACAGAGATGGATATAGAGAGTTCATGTCAAATGGATATAGCAGCAATAATGCTGTACTCGCGTTTACCCTTGTAAATGGAGAGTGTAAGGGAATTGAGGATGTCGATATTCAGGAAGCTATCAATAGGGTTAAGAACAATTTGGGTTCTGCTTGTGATATGAATTATGCACATACTGAAGATAATAAGATGAAGCTACATGCACGCGGTCTACCAAAGTTATCCTATGATATGCTAAATAGAGGGTTGGAGATCTTAGACAATCATAAACAAGGTGAGGATATTGAATGTAACATAATGTAGATATACTTATCTTATATATGTTAACCAGCTTGTGAGCTACTGATATACCATATGTTGTATGATGTCTTCATAGCGAGTAAGTGCCCACCTAGCAGTTCACTGTTCTGAACTTTTATTAGTTAACAAACCAAATAAAGAGAAAAGTAAATAGCTGAATGTGAAGATGAAAGAACTCCCAAGAAGAGACGGCTCAGGCTCCTGGGGTATGTCCTTTGTGGGGGGATGTAAATCCCTCCACATGTTGTGATCGCCGGGACAGTATCTGCATACAGCTCCCCGCCAATCAAGCGCACCCCCTATGTGCTTAAGCCAAGTGGTAGTTGCACTAAAACGCAGCTAACTACTACACCCCCTTCAGTGTATTACGTGGTAAAGCGTGTTAACAATAGCGAACTCATTGCTAACGTATTTTCTTCTAATGCCGCCACTATTGATATTAATGATGTGGGGCTGGTTATAGTGAAGCAATATACGACAAATGGAGATGAAGTTGAATATGCGGCTAGTATTTTATCAA
>JANBQS010000555.1:0-15438 GCA_027577415.1 Coemansia sp. RSA 922
AAAGAGATCAGCATGCTGTACTTTGGCTACGGGTTTGTCGGCGGCGTTGGTCTGGGTATTGGCTATGTGACTACGATTGACGCTGTTATCCAGTGGTACCCTAAATCTCGCGGATTTGCGTCCGGGCTTGCAGTTAGCGGGTTTGGCAGTGGCGCCGTCGCCTTTAGTAACCTAAACTCTGCGTTGGTGCGTAGGTTCACAGTCCCGCAAGTGTTTGTTATCTTGGGCACAGTCAACCTAATAATCATGTTATTGTGTGCAATGGTTATGCGCCCGCCACCACCTAGCTACAATCTACCTGGAGTCGCTATTGACATGAAGGACCAGTCGATTTCGGATATGCACAATCCTCATCAACGTGGTGTACAGAACCGAATCAAGGGAAAGAGCGCAGCTATAGGCGGTCAGACAATTACTGTAGGATCCAACTCGGGCGACCCGGTTCTGGTTATCACGCTGTCTCAGGCGTTGGCATCGCGTGACTTTTGGTTACTCTGGGTCGCCTTCTTTGTCAATCTCGTATTTGGCGTTGTCATTATATCCAACCTGGCCAGCATGTCGACCAATATGTTTGGCACCAGCCTTCCCGCGCCAGTATCTGTGATTGTCACGATCGAAGGTGCCTTCAACGCTGGTGGCCGGCTACTGATGGGCTGGGCGTCTGACTGGGCTGGACGGCGGCGAACCTTCCTGTTTGTCATTTCACTGCAGATTGTCATTGTATCCTGCCTTATCTTTGTTATCCCGCAGCGGACGTTCTGGCCCTTTGTCGTGTTAGTTTGGCTAGCTACGCTATGCTATGGTGGCGGCGTTGGCGTCATTGCGGCTACGCTGGCCGATATGTTTGGCGCATCAAACATGTCTGGGTGCCACGGCGTGATCCTGACGGGTTGGTCAGTGGCTGCTATTGGCGGCGGTCTTACGTACACAGGTGTGGTAAGCTTGCTCACAAAGCATAGGGGCTACACTCTGGGCGACCCGTTTGTCTATGTGCTTAACCAGTACTGGATTCTATCGCTTCTTATTTGCGGTTGGATAGCGCTGTTGTTTATTCGCATTACACCCAGAGAGCGCATGTTCCCGCGAGTGCACGGCGAGATCTTCCACCACACGTTTGCTGGGGTTATGTTCAGGCTGGCCAGGGGTACGAGGCAGAACGGTCTTCATGACTATGCGTTTCTGTCGGCTGCACCTGGTCTCAACATGGACTGCAATGGCGACGCTGGTGACAACGAGGCAGATCTAGAGTCTATCGATAGCAAATCGGAGAAGATGGTCGATGTCAACCTAAACCCGCACAGCACTAGTATCACGTCCACTACTGATGTCAATGTGCTGCTGGCTACTCACGACTCTGCGACGGTCAGCACGTACAGACAAGATGATGGGCTAGTTGCTACCAAGCAACCGTTTGCTTCAGAGGCATTCAACTATGTGGCACAGGATACTGCGTCAATCCACTCGGCTGTCGATACCCGCATATCGTGTGTGCAGCTAATGTGCGCTATGCCACCAGCTCGCCGGTGCCTAAAGCTGTTTGGAAAGTGGCGACTGGAGCTAGTTCCCGCTGCAGAAGTTACCACGGTATGGCGCATGTATCTCTCGTGCGCACTGCTTGCTTCGTCTGATAGCAAGTATTAATGATAGCTAGTGCCCGAGGCGAAGGCGCTTGGTCCAACTGTCTAATATTCTTACCCTTTGCTAATTTATGTTTTACACCTATTACTTTAACAGTCTGCCCTTCAAACGATGCTTGGTCGTTTGTATATTCTGTCAGCGACATTAATGTAAATATGTGATATTTTGAACCAAATTTATTATGATTATAAATGTGGCACTTCAAAATTTATATTGCCAATGCCACAACTTGATTAGAGGAAATCTCTCGCCTTTGCCACTGTGGGTATCGATATGCATGGAGAATGGTTCACTGAGCAGACGGTAGAGGTGGCTTGGCAAACATTTTCATCAATAAATTGATAGTATTGTATGTTTTCTTTTGGCGATAGTTGTGCCAACAGTGTTTTTTTTCTCTCTTCCTCTTGACTTGCTTTACTTTCTTTCGAATGATTAAATGTTTGACTATATTGGCAGAGTTCACTGCATTGGGCAGCGGGTATCTGTAGACTTGGCACATAATGGTATTTTACACAGCGGCAACCACGTACAGATCGGATGAACAAATATATGCTAGCCGAACAGCGCACAGCAGTGTTGACAGAGAAAGGAACATGGCTATTGCGAGTAGACTCTTGAAGTGAGGTTCTAAGGGCGCTTGAGCTGGTTGGTGACCTGAATCGCATGCCAAAAGGTGTGTCATTGCTGATATGACCAGACTACATGAAAATACACATGTCTGCTCAGACAATGGTTATTCGATATGGTTGTCTGAGGGGTGGCAGTAGACATCAACTTAGCATCGGCGTAATCCTGAGTTCTGGGAGAATGTGGATGTTGCTAACATAGACTTGGTTGTCGATAGAATGAATGCCCTGATCAATGCACCGACCACCATATTGCACAGATGCCCCAATGTTAGGGTTCTCACTGCATCTGGTACCGGTTGATGGCTTTGGGTACCTTGTCTTGCATATGTCAGCAGTGCAGTCTTGCGCCTTGAGAATAGTCTTTGACTTGCGCGCCTTGCTTTCACGTGACCATGTCACCAATTTCACTGTTGCTGTTACTTGAGAAGATGTGCTGGAGCTGACTGCTGATGATACTGAATAATGTGACGTAAGCGGAATTAGCGAAGCTAAGGCAGCAATTGAGTTTCCCCATTTGATCCCTGATCAAGGGCGATCTTGTGGTCCTGATCGCCAGCATTTTTTCCTTTGTAGTCTTTGGCCTTTACCAACCAGCTTCTTGGATTTGCTTTTAGTCCTTCTTTATATATTTTATTTTTTTAACCTTGCGGGAATTGGAAGTAACAGCTGCAATTGTCGCTCAGATCGCCGTTTTGTCCAGTCGATAAATTTGGTTGAGAAGCGTAAGCGCAGAACGGAGCAGACAACTACGCAGATATATCTGCCGTTCTACTCTGTCGCTGTGGGTTACTGCTGAGAGGAGTCAGCTTCTATAGATGCTCAAGGGCCCCTGGAGTATAGGTTCTCGCTTAGCCGCTCCGCGCTGCAAACACTACAACAGCCCGTCTAATTTCTATTACTTATATCGCCACGTATACGGCCATCATCGGGGCCTGCACACCAGTTTATCGACGAAAATGAAGTGGTACGCCCAAATAGTCAAGCCCAGCACGCACAACCAGCAGTCGACGTCGGTGCTGGTGCAGATCGACAGCCAGCGGTACCTGTTCAACTGTGGCGAGGGCACTCAGCGACTGGGCTTTGAGAACAAAATTCGCATGAGCAAACTTTCCGCCATATTTCTGACGCGAATTGACTGGGAGACGATGGGTGGACTTCCAGGGATGCTGCTTACTTTGGCCGACAGCGGCATGGGCGACCTGACTGTCTGCGGCGGATACAACCTGACGCATGTCTTGGCGGCCACTCGGCACTTTATTATGCGCGACAGGATGGGCCTGCGTGTGAACGAGATGCTTGATGGCGACGCTACCGCAGCATTCCAAGATAAAAACTTGCAGGTTAAACCAGTTTTTATTTACCCCGACGGATACAAGGTACTCAAGCACGAATTGGGCCCTAATGAGTCAGCTGAGGCTCAGGCACGCAGACTGCTGGTTTCGCGAGCATTCGGAATGCCACGCACAGATGACGAGGCGGACAAAAGGCGGAAGCAGCCTGTTGACCAGCAAAAGAAAGGTTACTACGCTGAACAGTGCGAAGGGGCCACAATGGAGGTCCTGATGCAGCAGCTGGAGGAAAAGGACGAGGAGGCCAACAATAAGAAGCGCGCTCGCTCGCCCGACCACAGCGCGCGCCAAATTACAATAGCCGACACTAACTTGCCAAAGGCCAGACCTTCGCGGGCTGCGCTATCCTACATTGCTCAGGGACCGGATGTGCTCGGTAAATTTGACGTTAAGGCCGCGCAGGCACTAGGACTAAAGCCAGGTCCACTGTACGGTAAACTGACAAAGGGTGAGAGCGTTAAAGCGCCCGACGGCACCGTTATCCATCCATCGCAGTGCGTGGGTCCGACCAAAGCTGGTGGTATCTTTATTGTCATCGACTGTCCGAGCACCTTGTACATTGACTCGCTAGTATCCAACCCGCAGTTCGCACCATTTTTGACTGCCTCTGAGACAAGCGACGAAGGCAGGCAAGCACAGTTAGTATTAGTTGTGCATTCACTTGGCAACGGCGTTGCGCTTGACGAGCGGTACAAGTCGTGGGTAAACAGGTTCCCGTCGCATGTTCACCACATGCTCAGCTCACCGGAGTTTGTCCCAGACGCAAACCCATTCCAGCGCCACTTGCGTGTCCAGGCCTCGATGGCGGCAGTTGACCCACGCGTCTACGTCCTCCCTCAGGGCAGCAGTCAGTCGCAGCAGCCACTATCCTCGTTCTCAGACCGCACAAATGTGAGTGTTCCGTCCAGCTTGGCTGTTTTCGAAGTCGAGCCAAGGGCCAATCTCGACACGTCGAAAGTGCGCTCGGTGCTGACGCCCGAGGAGATGCTTGAACACGCAAACTCGGCACAGCCTACCAGCGATGTAGTCGCGGTGACGATGACCACCTCCGATAACGATGCAGAGCCTGTGGCCATGGCCGAGTCGTGCGCCGCCGACCAGGACGATGTGAACGGCTGCTCTCACCAAAACGAGCAAAGCACCAGCGAGCTTATTGTATGCCCTATTGGAACGGGGTCGTCGGTACCTGGGATCTACCGCAATGTCAGCGCTAACATTGTTAGCGTTGAGGGCTACGGCGGCATTGTACTTGACTGTGGCGAGTCAACGGTATCCTTGCTCAAGCGGTTCCTTGGCCACCCGCATCGTAATGCTCACAACAAGCGCATTGCTCAGACATTTACGCAGTTTGTGTCGAGTATCAAGCTATTGTACATCTCGCACATGCACGCCGACCACCACCTGGGAGCTATCATGCTCTTGCGCGAGTGGACCAAGTTGACTGGGTGTGGCTTGAACCGGCCGCGGATGACTGTTGTTGCGCCAGCGCGGTTCTGGACGTGGCTTTGCGACTACTCGGGTGTCGAGAACATTGGACTGGAGCGTCTCGACTTTGTGTGCTGCCATGATCTTCGCGTATCCTTGGACGTAGTGGATGACAACAGCTATGCGAGCGAAGTCCGCTTCTCCAGCGTGAAGACCAAAGTTGATAAACTATTGAGCGATTTGGGCCTAGTGGATATCAAGACGTGTAGCGTGGTCCATTGTCCATGGGCGTATGGCTTGTCACTGACCCATTCGAGCGGATGGAAGCTTGTGTACTCGGGCGATACGCGCCCCTGTACTAATTTAGTCACCCTTGGCCGGGCAGGTCGCAAGCCGCCGACTATTTTGCTTCATGAGGCGACGCACTCTGACGATCTTCTAAAGGACGCCAAGGCCAAGCGCCACACGACAGTGAGCGAGGCAGTGGCGATGGCACTTGGTATGGGAGCCGAAAATCTGCTGATGACGCACTTTAGCCAGCGCTGCCTTAGTTTGCCTCGGTGGAAATGGGCCAACGTACAGGCCGTCAACCTCACGCGCTATGGCCAACTATCGAAAGGCCCTGGAAGCGTGGCTAATGGCGTTGGGTCTAGTAGCATGATGGATGTGCCCGAGGACGACGAGCCCGAGGAGGTTGTAGAGAGACCCACTTCTCGAGAAGACGTCGATGCTGCCAAAAAGGAGCTCATGCTTAACTTGGTCGAGGCGCTTTCGGAATGCAGCTCCGCTAGCGACGACGAGCAGGAAAAGGGCGTGTTGGGTGACTTGAACGTCGCTGCTGCCTTTGATCTTTCCGCATACGCACCAAGCGACATTGCTCGCTATCAGGCAAACACGAGACGCTTGCAAAAGGCGATGCGCGCTGAGCTCAAGCTTTTCATTGCCGAGGAGGAATGCGCTAGCGACATTGAGGACGGCGAGCCAAAGCAGCAGGAAACCCCAACAAAGACCAAGAAGGACGTGAAGCCCAAGCCGAAAAAGGGCGGCAAAGCTAAGCGCGATGGTGCTAACTAGTGTCTATTTCTAGATTCCCTTTATTTTTTTATATGTCGCTGTATAGATTTAGCTTACTGTCGCCATGCACCAATTTCCTCTCTCTCTTTTTTTTTTTGGCTAGATGGCTGTTGCTTTGTGGTCACTGTTCGCAAGCATTTCTTTCTTTTTTTTTTTGCTCTTTCGTCATTTGCTCTTGTGTCCAAGATCTCGCCAAAGCCAAAACAGTCGTTTTTGCCCTCATAGACCCATCTCAAGAATCACGGCTAGAAACAAATGCCTCCTTTTTCTAGCTAGTGAGCTAAGCTATGTGTTGGACGTCTAAGATGTTTGTTTCTGTGTTGCCAGATAAATAGCAATGATTCAGCCTGGAGACTCATATTTTTTTCTTTGCTAAACAATACCCTCGTCCTTTTTTGCATTTTACACGCTGCATCAGTCATTTTATATTTTGCATATTCACTGCCACTCATAACAATACCACTTGGCTCACTCGTCATGTTGCAAGACAAACTCGGCATGTCCACACTGGTAGGATTCGGTATTTGCGCGGTTGGCGCTTACGTATTCTGTGGCTTCTTCAAAAGACACTGTCCTAAACTTAGCTTATCGTCATACATGGAGATGTTTAAGAAAAGAATGCAAACGCTTCGCTCGCTTACCACTAGTCGTCAGGCTATCAATGGCCCGTTTTCTCAAGTGCGGAACGTACATTTGGAAGTTAACCGTTTACGCCAGATGACACAGCGCCCGCCAATCCGCGATATTGCCATTCAAGCCGGTAGACAGCCCTACTCGGCTCCTCAACAGCATCCTGCCCACGTCTACTGGCAAATGGCAGACCAGATTGCACGCATGGGACGAGAAAGAGACGCTCACATAGCAACGATAAACCACCTGAGGCTGGAGCTGCGACTTGCGTATAGATACCAAGGATATCCACAGCACTTTACAGGTTAGTTTTACGAGTGGAGGCAGATCAGCAGACTGTTTAGCACTTGGACTTTTTAAACTTTGTTCTACACAAACTGCTGCATTTTTGGGACATATATATTTCTGGAACCAACAACTGCCAATGTCTACTGACCATTAGAGATATCGGGTGTTGTAAACGACTTGCATGTCACTAAAAGGAACGATTGCTTTTCTACCGGGTGGTGGGTTTGCTAAATAAATTCTAAAGAAAGGAATGCAGCGCTCACGCCATGTCACTGCTTGGGCAGCCGTGGCAGCAAGCAAGTAAGACGCATCGCTATCCAGAACGGAGTGTTCAACGTATAAATTATTTTTCAACTTTAATGGGAGTAGTGCGTCTACGGTGCCGTAGTATACATTTACGGGTTCTGTAGCGTCTTCTCTTCTCAAATCATAGTCTATTATTTCTACTATTCTGCTTGGAGGTGCGGTGCTGGGGATGGCGATTCTTTCTTCCTCTCCTAGCAAGTAGAGACAGTAGTGATAAGTGGACATTTCAACCGGCTAAGACAAAATCTAGACAAATGGAGGGAATAAAAATGCTAGAACAGGAAAGAAAAGTGGGGAAGGAAAGCGTTTTAAATACATCTTGCTTCAGTCATGGCAGGAGACTGGAGGCAGTTGCAATGACTGTGGTGTTAATCACATTGCTAATCCACGTGGCTGACAATGTTTGCTTCAAAGCATTTGCAATCCTCTACATTACATGTTGCTACTTGGTTATTCACTATTGAGTTTATTGGCCTGAGCTTAGCTCTCTGCAATTTCCTGTATTTTGTACTATAAAATGCTAAGGCCGTCAAATGGATGGGATAAAAGAGTTGAATGAGACTAGGAGGTGGAATTAGGAATAATAAAACTGGCATGAATTTGACCAGAGGCTGTAGTGCGAGTACTTCAACTTTGAAAGGAGTCTCGTGATTGCCGACATAGTCACATATGGCTCAAGTACAAGCATATACTCAAAACTCTTAAGCCAACTTAGATACCCGCTCACGATTGTTACATGTTTCCCAAGCTCTGCTAAATCGTTGACTTCATTTTTTCAAATGGGGATTTACTAGATCCACGAGCTCCAATCTCCCCTCTTTCTCATTGAGCCTACAGTAATTAAATAGTGGTGCACAATTGATGAGCCACCGCTCTGCTTGTTCTGGACTTGCCAGTAAATAGTACTTAATGTCTGATGCAGGTTTGTCGGCATATGTGCCATCACCGTTATCAATTGGAACAAGTACATTGTCAGCGTAGTAGTAAATACGATGAGTATTTGAAATAAAGCATTCTTGGTATTCTCTACTGACATAATCCGTGATAACATTGAACGAGTTTACCCTCTTTACAACTAAGCCTGAGATAATCTGGTCTTCCTGACGGGCGACGCTTCCCCAGAACTCGGGTCTTAAAATGCAAATGTCCTCAGGCCACATGTTAAGTAATAGACGATAAGAGTACTGATGTTGGAGGAATAATGGTGTGAAGAAGTGAGAGAAGAAAAAAGGTAGTGATAGTGCTCTCCCATTTTATAGCCGTTGCAGGACACTTTTTTGCAAGCGGAATGGAGGAGGAGGGCCCAGTCAAACACTATTGCCAACGTGGCCAAATCTCACTCTCTCCCGCCCCAAACAAGTGCTGCTTTGTGTCACTCCTCTCGGGCTCCTCACAATGGCATTGTTTCAAAGAGGCAAAGTACCATGAAGTCATCTGTTTATTGCGTCTTTTTGTTTGCCTCTTTATCCAGTGCGCTCAAAGCAGCCATGCCCTGTAGGCCACACCAGAGATATAGCATGCATGGAGTGCAATGGCTATCTTGGCTGGACCTACATTAGGGTGTTTTCAGCTGACCAGAAGTTCAGGGAGGGAAAGTTTATTATCGAAAAGGAGCTCATATGCGATACATCGAAAGACTGGGATTGAGGATGCTGCCGCAGCAGTAATAACTTTCCTGGCATTTGCATCTACTAACGTGTGTTCGTGCTCTCCCCCTTTTTATTCCCCCTGTATTCACACAGCTTGCTCTTATTACTTGTTGTTTGTAACTCTCCTTCTTCTCAACTTTACATATGTATACTGTCACTACTAACATTGACCGCGCATTTTAGCTCCCCAAGGTTTTTTTATAATAATACTTGGTACTATAGTGCTCTTGCTGTGGGTTACTTTTTTCTTCTACACTTTTTGTACCTTCACTCTACATTGACTAAATAATTTAGCTGCTGCGCAGTATGTGGAGTATGATCCGTGAGCTGCAAATTTGATTCGAATCAATCCTCCGACTCATGTGAGCCTTCAGAGTCGTCGGCTCAGTGTGTGAAATTTTTTTTGCTGCATGTATTTAAAGAGCACGAGGCGGCACCAACAATGCTCTCCTCTTTTGCTTCCCCTCATCTCACAATTGTCTATTTTTCTATACTATAGGTTTCAGTAAGTATTTTGATGAGGTAAGCTATCAAACCTTTTTTACTTCTTTCTATTGCTTGTGTAGGAAATGATGACTACTTTTGACCCCTGTCTTATGAGGTGTTTTTGTTCTCTTGGCAACGTATTTGCCTTGAAACAAGTCCATCAGACGTGCCGATATCAATATATCTGATCCATCTTGTGCCTGAGCTGCCCATGTTTTTTTATTTACAGGCCGTCGTCCATATACTAAATTCATGCGAAAGCATTGAATTCCATCTTTCTTATTTTGTAGGTAGAGGAGGCCAAGCAAGTATTATAGTATAGAAAATATGTTTTGCCCTGGCTATTGTGAATACAATTGATTTTCTTTATTGCTTGATTTTTGGCAGGACTAGGGGAGGGTTTTGGCCGCTAGGTGACGTAGTGATATTTTTTGGCACAACCATTAAGCGCAAACTTGTGATTAATTAAGATAAAGCTGGTTTATGCCACAATGGGCGGATTGCCGGGTGCAGCTGGAGCATTGGTGTCGTCGTCTGTTGCTAGAATACTAACGCCTCATTATTTGATGTGTATCTTTTACGCAAAAGCGTTTGTAATCAAAAATTTAGATATTGGGGTACCCAGGCCTCAGCCCTTTTAACCCTTTTCAGAGTCGGTACTGATTATTTTTTAGATGCACATAGTTTGGGAGAAGGTTCATTTTTTTGCCTTGTCATTGCAGGTAAAAAGCCCACTCGGCACCAGCCTTTCTCCTCTATCGTTTGAAACATTGCGTCATTCTGGGTTCTATTCACCCCAACCATCGTTACATTGTCACACGTGCTTTGGAACAGAGTGATGATGCACGCAACCGGCCTGATAGTCCACGTGGAGTACTGCCGAACAGGCAACACCGGGTTTCCAGTTGTGAGCATGCTGCCTTCTCCCGTCGCCGAGGAAGCCCCAAGGAAACCTCGTGCTCACCCGCCCAATACGGCAACGCTGTGCCTAGTTGGGTATTCTTGCGGACGGCCCTGGAAGAAGGCTGCCAAAAGGGCTATATAAACAGCGACCTAGTCGTAAGTTGGATATAGGATCAATTTTTCTCACTTCTCATATGCCATAAGATACTAAACAAACTCGCTTCTCTCACCACTCACCCCTCTCACGCAACATCAATATCGCTACAAGTATATTGTCACAATGAAGCTACTTGACTGGCGCGTTAGTTATAGTTCAACCGGTATTAGAGTTGAATATATAGGAGAAGGTGGAGATAGGATAGCTCACTATGAGATTGAGCGCGATACTGCAACAGATCTGGATAGTTTGCTTTCAGAGGAACGCGATGCTGCTATTTACAGCTTTGTAAGCACTACGGATAACCTTGTTCGCATTCAGTACGACGTCAGTTACCAGTGGGCTGGGTATCTAAACGAAACTACAGGCACCATTTCCGCGGACTGCAAATATATTCTTGTTGGGAAGTACAAAGACGTGCAAATCGCAGCTAGACGTTATGTCGATATAATAGTATACGGGCGTCATGACATTTCCTATGACTAACAAAAGAATATATTTAGTTCTTTGAACATCTTGCCCACTTCAATTTTGTCTGACTCAGAAGACAAGCAAAGTGATGCTTGTGCTTGTTAGTGTCAATTACATAATCTATACACATCGTACATTTTAAATAGCACAAAAAGGCAGACATAGCCGTTCCCTAGCCTTCGGCGTCTAGTTAATGATGAAGATTATCCATTTGATGAAGACCAGGTATTAATTCAAAGCAACGCAGCGACTCTCAAACTTCTTAAGCCGACACTGACGTGTGAACAGGCAGCGGCGCTTCTTCAGCACAAGGTGCTTAAGCCCACTAGCCACCCGAAGCTACAGTGCGTCATGTTGATGCTGCCTCACGACTTGAATCCAGTTAATTGCACCGTTGGCCCAGAGGCCATACAGAGTATATTTGACATTGCGCCTGGCGCAGCCGTAGGAAAAGTTTCCAATTGGCATCTCGACCAAGCGCCTTTACTAGTGCTCTCGCTGTTGGACAAGCATACTAGACTCCAAGTTCTGGCCCTGCCCGATATACGTCTGTCGATTTGGAACGCCATAGACTTTCTCGAAGATTTACTACTAACCGATTTGATCCACAAGCGATCACTCGAGATTAAGGAACGCGACGTGATTGAAATTTGGCGCGCAGCACAACCAAAGTTTCAAATATGCCTTGTGTTTCTTGACATTTCGTGTTTTTCTCCTAAATTCAAATTGGACATGCCCGCTGTAGATATTACAAAGCTGAAGGAGGTGTGCGCGCAGCTAGTTTCCGAGGGCGACCTGGACGAACTGACTGACCGTAGCGTACGCCGAAGCGCAGAGAAGATAATGGGACTAGACGAAAACATCTTGGAGGAAAAAGTATATAAGAAAGTCGCCAAGGAAACAGTGGCCGAGGCTATTGCGCGAATTACTAGCAAAAAAGGTGACTCGAGCGCTGCACAAAGTGACGACGAAGAGGACGTAAAGGATGTCGATGAAAGCGAAGCTTCCGAAGTTGACGACGTACCGGCCGCCACTCCAGCGGCACCAAAGAAGCGCGCATTGGCTACTAGTAAATCACCTCAAACAGCCAAGCGAGCCAAAAAGGACGACTCGGCCGGTAAGCTAAGCAAGAGCAGCGAAACGACTATTACCAACCTAAAGCAGTACATTACAAAGTGCGGTTTGCGTAAGGTGTGGGCAAAGGAGCTGGCGGGACTATCGGGCGCGCAGCAGATCCAGCACTTGAAAGATATGCTGAGTGAGCTGGGGATGGAGGGTCGGCCAACACTGGAAAAATGCAAAAAGATCAAAGCCAAGCGTGACCTTTTGGCCGAGTTGGAGGAGATTGGCGGTGGCGATGATGAGCCGGATCTGGCACCTGTAAGTTCCGGACGTAGTCGCCGTGGCGGAAGCACCAAGGTGGTGCAGGATGACGACAGCGATGAGGAGCTTAGCGAGGATGTCGCCACAAATGTGGATGCTGAAGATAAAGCTGCCAAGGAGGCAGATCTGCCCGATGATGGCAGCGACGCGGCACCCGAAGAAGAGGATGAGGAAGAGGACAGCGAAGAATCCGACGCCTACAGCGAGGGTGGAAGCGAAAGCGATGATGGTATTCAGAGTGAGAATAACAACGACGAGGATTCTGGCGATGACGAGCCTGACGCCGATTCAGACTAAGCTCAAGTCGTACATGCCCACAATACTATTAACAGACAACAAAATTTGTGCTCTTGGGGCCCAGCCGTGGCGACATATCCACTTCTCTTTTTTATTTTACTTATTGAACAACAATTTTATTCATATATATTGTCAAACCTATATAATGAGTGTCGCCGATCCACTACCGGTAGCGCAGCAGGTCCTTGGAGTAGAGGCGACTGATACACAGACAGAGGCACTACGAGTGGCAGAATTCGCAAAGTACAAGCCAACGTATCACTGGGACAGTACGCAGGAAATTGAGCTGGCAGGATCTACATGGCGCGTCTTGGCCTCAGCCGAGATCGAAGATGCTGAAGATACGCACTTTCTCGACGTTGTTGGCATGTGGACGTTGTCGGCAGAGACCATTATCCCGCCAGTTGACCATACCCAAATACTCGATCCCAGCAGCACTGAGGCGCAACACCCGGGCAATACTGACGATAGCTGCAACTGGAACCATAGCAGTGTTGGCGAAACAGTAGTGGAGATCAGTCGCGTGCGTCGAGTACTCGTTCCTAAGCGCAAAGGCAAGGATCCACTGCTTACCGAGGACGTGGTTGTCAACCGCCTAGGCAGTAGAATTTACGCCAGGTTTATTCCTGTTGTAGCCAATTCCGCCGACATCCCTTTCTACTACCCGCAAGTACGGGAGTACGCATTTGGGTACGTAGAGCCCGAGGAAAAAGGTCACGCAGCGAGTACGCTACTCATATTGGCACGCGAGCTATCGCCAGGCTCAGCAGTGGCGACAAAGAAGCAGCAGATGATATGGAAGGACCTCATCAAGCGGCTGTACAAGTGGACAGTCACCGAGCGCTTCGGGTACCAGAAGAGAGTAGAGCACGATGTAATGGTGGACTATGAGACATACACGGCAAAGTATCAAGACCTCAAAGCCAAGTATGCGGCGTTCTGGGTGGACAACTGGCCTGAGCAAACTGATCCAAGGAAATTTGTCCACGAGGATATTGCTATTGCCAGCTGGATAATCTGCATGTGGCAGCAAGATAGCAATAGTTTGCGGCCGTCGTTTGTTGACTTGGGCTGTGGCAATGGGTTGCTCGTGCATTTGCTGACAGCCGAAGGATATGTGGGCTATGGTATCGACCAGTGTTCGCGAAAGGTATGGACACACTATGGACAGTCAGTTGATCTCCGAGCACAGACGCTAGAGCCATATGAGTATGTCGCTGATGTGGACTGGATTATTGGTAACCATGCCGACGAATTGGTTCCCTGGATCCCCGTCATTGCCGCGCGGTCCAAAGCCAAGTTTGTCGTTATTCCATGCTGTCCGCACGACTTTTCGGGTCGCAAAATGGCATTCCCTGTTGTGGCTGGGCAGAGCAAATACCATGCATATTCGACATACATTTGTGAGCTGGCCGAACGCTGTGGATTTGGAGTGGAAAAGGAGTACTTGCGTATTCCGTCGACTAAGAACTTGGCCATTGTCGGGCGCAGGCGGGTGGCGGAAGTTAGCCAGACTGATATTGACACGATGATTCAGGCTGGGAAGCAAGATTTTGTGCCCAGGGTTCCCGACTCTGTCAAGAACGAGGTGCGTTTGGCCAAGGTTCAGGCCCGCAAGCAGCAAGACAACGACAAGTCGTCTCTATAGAATATGTGTATATAGTTAATGATATTGTTGCTTCAAATGGTACATAGATATAAGCCGCCGACCTAGGCGCTTTCAGCAGGTATCCGGATCACGTTCTCGGGTTGTTCCGAATCATCTTCAGTTGCGTTCGTTTGCGGGATATCGACTAGGGCAGCGTTCTCAAAAGCGCTTGACCAACCCTTGGCAATACACAGAATGGACTCGTACTGCTTGACTACCTTGCTCATTTGGCGGTTGAGCTCAATACAATGTGCGTCAGTGGTTTCTGATAGTGCTTGCACTCGTTGAAGTGCTGCCAGCTCCTGCTTCTTTTGGGCGATTCGGTCGAGTATAACCTGCGTGCTCATCCTCTAATTAGACTTGATTGACAACAAAAATGATCAAATAGGAAAAAAAAAGAGTAAACAGAAGCAAGAAATAATTAATCAACTCTAGTAAACAGAAGCCGATCAATTAGTGTGACGTTTTGATTTTGTTGATGTGTGAAAGTTAAAAACTCGCCCCTGATCCCTTTCTTTCTTCTCAAATCCCCTTGTTCACATAATCTACTATATATTTTTTATTCGTATTTAGCATGACCGCAATCGCAGAGAATTCGTTGGCAGCTACGGCGGTGGTTGTAGATGAGGCAGTTGTAATGCATTCGACAGAGGCAAAAGAGACAAGTACCAGCATAGAAGCTACCGAGGTCGTTAGTTCTGTTACCAAGGAGAAAGATGTCGCTGAAGCTGTTGCTGAGGTTGCTGACGAGCGCCCTGAGACCGAGGGGGAAGCAGACCCTGTCGAGGTAGAAGCAGGCCCTGTCGAGGTTGCTACTGAAGCGATAGAGGCAATCATTGACGTAGTGGAGCCAGTCATTGCCGCTGAGGCCACTGTGGATGTCGTTGTAACTGAGGAGGCACAGCATTCAGAGCCAGAGTCTGAGACAGAGCAGCAAGTGGCCGACGTTGATACCGACGCTGGCGATGTCTCTGTTCCCGAGCCAGTCGATACTGGTGCTCAGAACGAGAGTGCAGAGGCAGCTGACACTGTCGAGTCCCAGGATGATCAGCCGGACAGCGACGCTGAGCAACCACCTCCCGACAATACCAAGCCGAGTGGAGAG
>JANBQS010000556.1:0-15411 GCA_027577415.1 Coemansia sp. RSA 922
CACAAAAGTATAAAAGAGCTTGCCCGCTCTCTTTAAATTTTCCTTGCTCTGTTCTATATCCTCTACCTCTACTCCCCCTTTTTTGCACATCACACTTCATATATACAGCGCACTTAACTATGGCCAACGCCGTCCATGCCTACTTCTTTCCCAAGACGTGCGATGTAACTTTAGATGATAGTAATGTTGACACGTACGAGTCGTTCATGTTGAACGAGAGCGAAACATTTGGAAACCTCACCGAAGCCTTTCATAAGTACTATAGTTTAAGTGTAAGCAACTTTTCATTTAACTTAAGCGGCAGCAATGAGAAACTAGAGCCGAATAGGAAAATATCGTCTATTATTGAAGAATCTACAGAGTCGGCCAATATCTTCAAGTTCACGACGTCCAGCAAAAAAGAAATAAGCTATATCGTTATAGAGTTTGGCCCGAAATCAGTCCAACATACAGAGCCTGACACTCAATTTTTCGACCCCAATGGAGCCTCCAGTTTGATGTATTGATTAAAGATCTACATCCTTTTATACTCCAGTCATGTTACTAGTTTTTTCTTCTTCTTTTGAAAAGACGTCAACACGCTCTCCTGAATATGTCATCAAGGGTGAATGGCATTAACATATTCCAAGATCACCAGCGATCATCTATGGATTACGGCCGCCTGCTCATCAAGAGGGGTGCATACGCAAGCGCTCCCCTAGACTCGCTTTTCTCTTGTAATCGCATCCAGCTCTTCAATTTATTTCTGAGATTGTGTGCAACCCATCAACGAATTCGACTTTATTAAATGGACCGCTATAGTTTTTCGCTGACTACTTTTGCGCCCAACGGTAAGCTGCTGCAAATCGAGCATGCATTGGCGGCAGTGGGCAATGGCTCCACTACCGTGGGCATCAAAGCCGCTAACGGCGTAGTAATTGCTACCGAGAAGAAGACTGGGTCGTCGCTTATTGAGGTGTCATCGCTGCAGCACATGGTTAAGGTCTGCGACACTATCGGCATGGTCTACTCGGGCATGGGCCCAGACTTCCGCGTGCTGGTGACTAGCGCTCGTAAAATGGCACAAAAGTACCGGCGTATTTATATGGAGGACCCTCCCGTGCGCATTCTTGTCAAGGAGCTGGCTGGCCTCATGCAAGAGTTTACTCAGAGCGGTGGTGTGCGTCCGTTTGGCGTGTCATTGCTTTTGGCTGGCGTTGATGACCGGGGCCCCAACCTTTACCAGGTGGACCCCTCGGGCTCGTACTTCCCGTGGAAGGCCACGTCGATTGGCAAGAATATGGTCAACGCAAAGACCTTTTTGGAGAAGCGGTACAATGGTGACATGGAGCTGGAGGATGCTGTACACACGGCCATCTTGACGCTGAAGGAAGGGTTTGAGGGCCAGATGACTGAGCAGTCCATTGACGTGGGCATTATCAGCACTATCCCTAGCGCACAAGCGGGCGAATCGACGCCTGTTTTCCTGTGTCTGTCTCCAGCCGAGATCAAGGACTACTTGTCCAACATCGTGTAAGATCGATTTCATGCTATATCTTTTTGGACTTTTCGCAAACCAAATTTTAAAGTTCCTGCTTTCAATAAAAAAAAGACTTTTAATCAGCTTAACCGTCGTGAGCTCAAGATTCTCTGGCCTCACAAGCAGGCATCGTTTCTAATGCACTCCAGCAATGTCATAGCTATGGTCTTGGCCACTGCCCACAGGCATATATCAAACAGGGCGGGCCGAGTCATAGTATTGCACATAGCTGTAGCAGTGTCGCCACCTGTGCGACTAGGCAACGACGTTGTTTTAGAGGTAGGAACTAGCTGGCAATGCAAGCGCATAGTACTAGTATCATAACTACTCTCTATGATGTATAATATAGCGGTATTGTGCCAGTGCGCAAAGTTTGGCAACTATTTGCCCAGCTCCTTTTTCATATTACGACTCCGAGCGGCCCTTTTGTCACACCCCACGCAAGGCCGGTTGTTGAGCAAGATCTCGATGCCAGGCTCGTGTCTTAGCTGAGCAACAGGTGTACAGTCATTGTCAGATATACGGCAAAGCGACCATCAGGTGGTGTAAATAGTGCAACCTGGCTACTCGAGCGAGGGGTAACAAGCTCTTCAATGTCGTGTATGGCTCAGCGCTTTGATGCATATAAGTGGCGAATACCACGTTCCAGGACTTCACAGGGCGTGTTGGTGGTGTCAACCATGGCATTTATATCATCCCAGACATATCCAGCTATCTCATATACATTGCAAGACTAGCTTCTTTATATTCAACTTGCTGTTATTACCAGCGCAAAATGATCACCAAGATCCACTCTGAACCATGCGAAAAAAAGTTTCTCAACTTGTAGCTGATCTATTAACCGAGTTTGTCTACCGTAAATGAGGGCTTGAAACACGTAATTAAGATCACGGTGTTCAATACAAAACCAGAGAACCCATGTGTTTTGCCAGAACCTTCTTATGCAAGTTGACCTGGCTCGGCTCGAGATTGGCGTGTTCATGCTGAGCGTTTAAAGACAACACTAATGAAATAGATATTGTATTGGCCCCACTTTCATTAGTCGAGTGTTCGCCAGCGCATTGTTAACTTTGTCGCCCCCGCTCACATGCTCAAGATTAGTGATGCACACAAAGACTTGCTTTGGTATTGCCAAAGATTATTGGAAGCTCAAGTTCTTTTCTGGGTATTTCAAAATATTAGAAAACCACATAACTACATATAAGCATTTCGGTTCGCAGTTCTCGCCGTTGTATACTGCCGTATACCGTGCTGCGTGTAACCCATGTATTGAGATTGCCGTGCGTGCCATGTCGACCACCGCAAGCTCGTTGAAAAGAAGTGTAGGCTATGAATGCGTGCAAAAAAAATGAAGACTAAAAAGTAACACCACTTGTCATTATATTAGGCCAATAGAAATAGCGAGTATTAGCTAGTTCATTCAAACATTTAATCCAGCTATAAAAGCCAGCTAACAATGAGTTGCATTCTACAACTTGGCGCGAAGACGATCCAGAGGTCTCCTTTTCCTGAGGAAATTGCGCACGGGTCCATTTACAACAAACAGCTGCCAGAAGTTGGTCGCTGCCATGTTGCCCAGGCAATAGCCCCAAAGCCTATAGCGACTGCCAGTAGGAATGACGTTGTGACCCTGAGGATTGTTGTAGGCCTCAATGGTCCACGTGGGCTTCTTGAATCCAAGACCCTCGAGCACACTGGGCGTTCCACAATTCAGGCGGAATGCACAGCCCACTTGGTTAGGGTCAGCCAGAAGCATATACGATATAAACGCCATCAGGAATCCCCAAACCACCAGCATGGCGTAGTTCTTGTACCAGCGCGCGCGGTAAAGGTATCCGTAGTTGAAAACAAAGCCGTTGTTTATAAACTGGAACGTCGACACAAACGACAGAATCGACGCCTCGTAGTTGTCGCCCAATAGCCACCACTTTTTAACGTCGACTTCGGCCGTAGCATGCTCGTTACACCGGAACCACTCTTGCTGGAATAGCCATACGTACGCCATAGTCGAGAATACCCAGTTGATCATGACGACACCACCTACCGATGCCAGCATCTGCGGGCCCAAGATACGGGATGTCGGACGATACTTGTCCAGTCTCTTCGCAGATCCCGACATAGAGATGGCCAACATCAGTGACGTGGCAATAACACCGTCGATTAGAAGCCACATGTTCTGAGTCAGACTGATAGCAAAGTAAAAGCCCGCCATTTTGACCATACCGCACATGACCTGACCGTAGCAGATAAGCGCGGCAAAGTTAGCGAAGGATGAGGCCAAGCTGGCGCGACTCTCTCGCAACAATTCCACGCATGAATTGATCGAGCGGTCAGCCGAAGAGAAGGGCGAGACCACCGAGGCTTCAGCGTCGGACAAAGCTATGCCCACATGTGCAGCACGCAATGCGCCGCAGTCGTTGCCACCGTCTCCGCACATAGCAATGATACCGTATTTCATATGCGCCTCGACACAATCGACCTTGTTCATGGGCTTCATACGAGCGAAAATCCGGATCTTGAGCAAAAGGGAATCGATAGCGCCGGTCGCACACAGCCGCTCAAAGGCGGTACCGCTGACAGCCAACTCGGTAGTTGTAAAGCCATCAAAGCCAACATTGTCGAGGTACGGCTCAATGTCATCAACTGGTAGCATAGTATCAACGTCGACCCACTTTACCTCCTCCATCGGCGACCTGCACTCTCCCAACAGTACACGGTTACGCTGAGGCACCATGCCGCACTCCCTTGCGATGAACACTCCAGTCAAAGCATTGTCTCCGGTGATCATGACGGTGCGCGTCGAACCACGCTTAAGCTCAGCGATAGCGTCCGCGGTGTCGGGCTTAAGGTTGTTGCGGAACACAAGCAAACCTAGCAAGTCGCAGTCAGCTTCAAGTTCAGCTTGCGAAAACTCCTTTATCGAGCTTGGATCGGTGACATCTAGAGTCTTGTGAGCAAAAGCCAACACGTAGCAGCCCGCGTAAGCCAGGTTTACGCACACTGAATCGTAGTTTCTTGGTACAGAACCGGCTCGACAGACACTCTTGACGCGCTCAAACGAACCCTTGATAAAGACGTGGATCTTGCCAGTAGCTTCGTCCAAAACTACTACCGACATGGACGCGCGCGCATGGACAAATTCAAAGCGCCGGATAATGTGTAGCTTGCCCTTCTCTGAGCCGCCCGCGGTTAATACGGCGTCAATGTACTTTGGTGCTGGGTCAATCGCGGCCTTTGAGGCGCGGAACTGCTCGATGTCCACGGGGTTACCAATGAGCTGGCCATTGAGATCGGTCACGGTATGGCAGCTGGCCATTGCCTGACGGAACAGCGCGTTGGTAGCCGCCGGATCCTCGGTAAAAGAAGCAAAGGTGGTGCTAGCCGGGTCAACAATTTGGCCGCCGTGGAACTCGAGACCCTCCTTGGTCAGGGTGCCAGTCTTATCAAAGCAAAATATCTGCACCTTGCCGGCGATCATGATCCTCTGCGGGTCGATACAGAATATTTGCTTCCGGCGGAGACGACTGGCGGCAATAGACTGACCAATAACCATAGCGGCCGGCAGAAGAGGCGACACCAGCTGGGAGAGAGCAAACACACCATAAAAGATGATCACGGCGACGTCACCTTTGTAAAAGTACACAGCCATACCCATGACAAATATTGCGTACAAGATCAAGATGAACACGACGATCCGCATCTGCTCGTTGAAGATAAACGAGATACGGCTGGGGAACAGTATCTGACGCACCAACTGGCCCTTTTCCGACATGGTACCAGTGCTCTTTACCAGAGCCAAAACACGAGGGCTTTCGAGACCGTCGGCCGACTTTTGCACCGGCTGCACTTGCGAGACGGAGGTTCCAGCAAACAGCGTAGACATCTTGCCCGAGCCCATGGCGTTGTAGTGGCCGTTATCCAGGCGCAAGGGGAACTTTCTAACGCTCAATGGCTCTCCCGTCAACGAGCTTTCGTCCATGACGGCATTGCCCGAAATCAAAATGCAATCGCAAGACATGTACGCGCCAGATACAACCTCGATAACATCGCCAGGTACCAAGTCCTTCGATGAGACCTGATACCACTGTCCATCGCGACTGACCAAAATAGACTCCTCGTGTTCCGCCATGCGTTTTAGGCGGCGCTCGGACTGCATGCGCAAAATTACCTTGATGGAAGCCGAAATGAGGATGATGCCTGTATCAACTAAGCCGATTTGGTAATAGGCGTTAAAGTAATACGCCCAGAGGAAAATGCACTGGTAGATGTAGAAGAACGATACGAGCTCGCGGGCAAAGGCAGCAAAGATACCGGGAATCTTGACATCAATGAAGTTGGGCCCGACCAGCTCTTGACGGTATTGGGCATCTTTGGACGACAGACCGGCTGCTTGAGCGAGCAAGCCGCGATGAGAGGATCCCAAGTCAAACTCAAACGGCGCAAACTGCTGGATCTGGTCATCGTACACATACCGCGTGCATTGGTAGTTGAAGTAAATTCGTCCTTCGCTCGTCTTTTCAATCAGGCAAGTAGTGTAGTCCTTGTCCCTGCTCAGTAGGGCGACTAAGCGCTCGGTGACGAGGTTAACGCGGCGTTGGACCCAACTTGCCTTATCTGAAAGCAGCTTAATCTCGCGTATCGGGCGAACGACACAGACATACTGGCCGTGAGCGGGCAGCGTACGCACGCGGAAGTAGTTACGCAAGTGAGGCTTGAGGATATAGAGCGTCAAGAGAAAAATAAGCGACAGCATCCACACGACCAAAAAGCTGGACGACTGTAAGGTAAGACTCCCAAGACCCAAGCTGTAGAACGAGCCAAATCTGCTACCAGGCAGCGCGCCATAGTAGTCGGCAGTCCACACTCCCATATAGCATATCCATAGAGCGGTTACTAGTGCGACGGACCACAAACACAAAGTTCCAAGTATGTGGCCCCGGTATCCGCATAACTTGATGTCGCGGCTCAACGAGTTAGCAGTGGCGGCACCCATGTCCAACGTACTGGCTGTACCATGTATAAACTCTCCAGTAGGCTTAATACCTTCACCACCAATGTCGTCTTGGATTTTGACAAATCCTTTGGTTTCGGGGTTGCCCGAGCGCCTTGTTTGGGTGCCGTTAATCGTGTAAGTTGTGGCAGTCGCGGTCTTGCGAACATTGCGCTCGGCCCAGCGCTTGTTCACTCCCCACAGGCTCAGAATCAGCGCTAATGCGCCGTTGACGGCAAAGGTAGCTACCCAGTAGCTCTCGCGAAAAGTGAAATTAGGAATCGGCGCCGCAGGGCATTCAGCCCATACACCAGTAGTGTCGCCACCGGGCCAGCCACTGCCCCAGATTGCAACCGTCTTGCTCTGGTCGACGATCCCAGCCTTGGCACCACAAGCGCTGCGAATGTCGCTGTTTGCGTCCCATGGGCGGAAGTGCTCAATAGTGACGTTAGGAATCGCCATACAAGGCACAAGGCTCCGGGCGGCAGCAGGAAGTTGATCACCAGTGCGCGAGCAGTGGCAGGGGTTCAGCGCCTGGATGACGTCTGTGCACTTGGTGTGGCAAGCACCGTCGGCGCAAAAGGACTGACCGTCGGGGCACGAGGGCTGCAGTGATTCAGGACAGCGGGCTAGATCGCTAACACAGAGCGGTTTGCATACAATGCCGCGCACTTCACGCAGCTTGCACTCGTTGCCATGAGCGTCGTAACGATTAACGTCGTGCCAGAGCTGAGAGCCACAGACCGACTGAGCACTCAGAGCAGCCACAGCGGCCCAGAGCAGTAGTGGTCGAGCCATCAAACGAGACCTGAAGGAGCTACTATAATACAAGTAAAAAAGCAAAAAATAATTTTAGTGCGCAAATAAAAGTGATGGCTCCGAGCCTTGACACGCGAAAGAAGATAGAATAATACTTACACAAGCACGTCCTAGAAAGAAGGCGAGATCAGGAACAATTGACTATAGCACCTTTGATATCAGCAGCGAATCAAAAATTAAGCTCACTAGCTTCCTCGATACAAAAAATGCGGAGAAAAATAACAAGCAATGGAAGCTACAGGGTGCAGAAAGGAACAGAGGAAAAGGACAACTAGAGTTGCAGGTTGAAGAGGGCGCCTCTTCAGCTTTTGTGTTCTCGGGGTATGGTCAGACTGCAAGACCCGACATAAGCTTGGCCACATTAGAAGAGATCTGCGCTGGCCCAAAAAAAAAAAAGATCTGGAGCAAAACATGCACGTCTGAATTCGGATGCATGATGGGCTCATGCATCCCCTCCCTCCCCAGTGTACACGTTCGCATTTCTCTTAATGAGATACTAACGACAATCTCTCTATACCCGGTATTATTACGACCACTTCCAATGACAATGTTGACACATGGGGGGTGCATGGTCGTTTACTTTTGTTTAGGAAACGAAATGTAAATCCAGAAACAAAAAGAAAACTCCCCTTGTTGGGATAAATTGGGTTGGTGGTACATGGAGCGACAACAGGCGCATAAGCAATTATAGGTGCATTAGCAATCGCCCGTGCATAGTCAATCGTCGGCGCATAGAAAATCGCCGGTTCATTGTGGATACATTTTTTGTGCAACTTTATGTGCGTGTATTGAGGACATGCATATTCATATGTCAGATTATCAGCCAATAGTTCCACATGATGTGTACAACCATTTTCCTGGCTATGTAAGTGAAGAGGAATAATAAAGCCCAAAGGTTAGGTCGGAGCCTGTAATTAAATTAAATTAAATTCCAAGGATATCATTCGAAGATGAATGTAAAGGCTATCACACTCACACTAGACATCGCAGTTAGGGATACCGCATGTCCGTTGGGCAACAGCGCAGTGTACTCTAATTGCTACATAAATCAAAACAACATCTCTGGCGCATGAGTATCAATAGACTGTCATATAGAATAGTCTGGCCCTCTTTGGTGTATTTAACCAATGCTTATTAGCATTCCATTTTCTTTTTCAAATATACCATCATTCATTAGTACAAAGCTGCGATAGTTTACCGCCGACTTGCAAAGTTGTCAAGTGTAAATACTTTTGCATTGTAGAATATGGCGGTATGCGTGCAGATCCCTTCTCTCGCTTGGGTAAATCCCTGATCGACAAACCCTGTTTCTGGTTGTCGTCAATGAGCTCGTCCCCTAGTAGCTTCCTGTACAATATGCCAAATAGCCGCGCTGGCGTGTGTGTATATGGAGAAAGAGGAAAATAAAAATAAAGTGCAAAATAAAAACAAAAAATGAAGAGCAAGAGAGAAGAAAAAGTATAGGCGTTGCTCTTCCTTCTCCCTTCCTAGCGGCTTTTTCACAAGCGCATTCAGCCTTGAGCTTGTTTGCATTGCTGAGCCTTTTCACTGGTGTGCCTCACTCATCCAAGCTATCCTGTCACTCGGCCTGATAAGGACAAGAACAAAACAACCACTCTTTACGCTTATGCACCTAGTGTTGGTTACTACTGTACACGAAACAGTCCGCCCGCAATGCCGGTCCGAGCCTACTGTGGGGAACAAAGCTTGTACCCTTATTCTCTAGCTTTACTGTGCCTACGGCTGAATGCCCCTAGTAGTTTCTTTATTGACAATAGTTTTGCTTGTGCTCTACAGTTGCTTTGGCCTGCAATTTGGCTGTTTTACTAGTTGGAATGCTGCTTTTCCTTCCAGCGGAACATGACAGCGTTCATGCCGATTCCAGTCGCTGTCATTCCTTTGGCAAATAGCCACGTACTCGCCTACTCTTGTTAAACAAAGGAAAAACATGCCAACCACTCGGCTTGTCTTTCCATTGACATGGCGTGTTGCTCGTTGATTTCCTGTACTCTACTTTTAGCCATACGCTGCGAAAATATAGTCCCAGTTCAATTGGGCAAGCGGTTGCAGATGTGCGTAATGCCATGGGTGGCTTCGTAATCTCGGTCCTGGATTTGCGTGTCGCATTTATTCCTTGCTAAACCTTAGCTGGGACTTGTTGTGTTTAGAAAATGAGACCGCAGGCCCTCGCTCCCTTCCCACCTTTTTCTTTTATCCCCCCACCTTTTTCTCAATTTTCAGTTACCCTTTATAAAAAAGTATCGTTTGTGTTTTTCTCTTCTTAAAATAATGTTCAAGCATATCCGTCGCGCCCTTTCAGCTACGCGGCATAAGAGCCGCTCTCTCTGCTCACGCCTTGCTCACAAGGCTTCATTTTCTTCTTCTTTATCGCCCTCGGGCACTCTTGTCTCTGCCGAGTCAGAGTCAAAAAATCTTAATCAGGCCCTGGCGCACAACAATATGCACTTGTGCAGAGATCCATTTGAGGATGTGTTTCCTGTTGTTGCTGGCAACAACAGAGCTAAGGCTAGCGACAACATGGCGAATGACTTTGGTGCTGAGGTCGCTGGTGGCGAGTTTGAGGTGGTCAGCTATAAACAAACCGATGCCTTAGATATTGGGAACAAAGCCACTGACACTGGAGACCAGTACTCAATCCCCAGCGTAGTTTACAGCGACTTTGACTGCCCTTCAATGATCAGCCTTGAGAGCAGCATGGATGGCAAGAGTAGCCATGGTCTTGGACTTGCAAGTGACTCGGGAGGCGAGTGCTCCAACACTGTCACTGAGTACAGTGCCCACAACAGCAGTGACATTAGCGCTGGTTTGGAACAGTTAGAAGCCTCAGTCACTAATGAAAAAGCAAAGTCTTACTTCAATGGGCTAAGCGAGAGAGAGCGCACTAACCTCAATTCTGTTCTTCTCACACTTATTAACTGGGATGAGGGCAATGAGATGCCTAGGCTAGACAACATTAGAATGCACAGCGTGCTGCGAATGACTTATTACGGCTGGGTCCGGTACGGGCGGGCGACGCAGGCGTCGCCTATCATGGCTGCAGCAATCAACTTGATGGGGATTGAGAATGCCATGTGCTGGGTGCTTCCTATGATTGAGGAGTATTTTAGCATGCACACATCTGACAATGTTTCTCAATGAGTCCTGGTTGACATTCAAATCTTTTTTAGCTTTATTCCTTTCTTTTCTCCTCTTTTCTTTCTATTAACACTGCAATACTTTTATTCAAAAGTTGATGATACGCCTGGCAATGTCAGTACATGTAGACTATTCGCAAGTTACGCTGGTGCCTATTAAATATTTACTTCGCGATGTAGTGAGAGACACTGACTGCTTTAGCATACCTTGATTGTTGCGTATTAATACTTTTTAGTCGCTGGTGCAGGTCTTGTGCGTGAGTGTTGTGCAAATAGATAATACTACTGAGTGATAGTGGCAGGTGGCTACGAAATGGCGAATAGCTAATATTGGCTTGATTAGAAAAGAATGTCACTACTTGTTGTTGATCACACGAAGCCCAGCGCTGTTGTCATTGGTGCTCTCATCGTACTCGACGTCATCTTCCATGTACTCGGCAATAGCAGATAGCTCTAGTTGGCGATCCAAGCTGACACTGCTCGGGGTGGGACTGTGCAGGCCCACATCCTCGTGATCCGAGACATTAATGACATCGTCGCTAATATACTCTGAGAAGCGAACTGTCGGTCCCTCGCTGCCTCTACACACGCGATAAGCTGGAATATGTGCCGAGAGAGTGAGCTTACGACTTACGTAGGGCGTATCGTTGACTGCATTGTCAATAGCTTGCGTGTGGCGCATATTCTCCAGCAGCGCACAATTGCTACGACGCCGCTCTGGCGGAGTAATCTCACTGTCAATTACAGTAAACGTTCCCTCTGAAACTGACTGCGAGCGCCCACGACCATTACTGTCAGCAGCCCTTGATGCTGGTGGTGTACTATCTGTAGCAGTTGCGCTCTGGGCAAATTATTTGCGGCCGACGCCGGTTGGCAAGAACAACGTGACTTTGTCAGTGTCGTGCGAGGCGCGGCGCTCATCGGCCCGCTTGGACTCGAAAAAGTACGTAGAGCCACGCAAGTTCTCAGTGTAAGTCTCGACCATCGTGCGGATATTCTCCCTAGCAGATCCCCTCCTGTCGCGTGGTCTAGCTGCTGAGCTGGCAAAGCGAGACTTGCGAGACTCGCTTACCAAGTAGTAGAAGGCAAACAAGACTACTACCAGGGTTAGGATATAGCAGATGGCGAGGATGCCTTTAGTTTTATGCGACGCTCCGACAATCCACTGTGTGTCCAATTCGCTCTTGGCAATACCGCTAGGCGAGTAGCTACTGACGAATGCCTGCTTGTCCAAGTCGTAAAAGTAAATATCTTCGTCGCCCGAATACTTGTCTTTGCCCGTGTTGATGTAGCCATGTGTTACAACCAGGTGGTGACCAAGTGTCTTCATCTGATGCGCGTAGCGAGGAGCCGGCGCGTTTGGAGTGGGAAGCTTGGACCATTTCCAAGTATCAGTGTCTAGCTTGTACAAGTCGCCAAAGAGCAGGTTTACGGCCTTATTCGCCACGCTGTCATAGACGTTGCCTCCGAGTACCAACATTTGCGTATCGTTTAATAGCACACTCGAGTGCTGAACTATCTTGTTTATTGCCACGGGTGTATCGTTACCGCTGTTGACAATGGTTATTCCCCACCGGGATGACCGTGTCCGACGACCAGCACCACCCAGAAGACGTGTTTACAATCGACGCCAGCACCTTTGGATCAAGGCCCAGTCGCATGCCCAGGTTCATTGCCTCAGCCGTCCCGATCATACTGATTGCCAGCAGGAGGTTGTTACAGATCTTCGCCGCTTGTCCAGCGCCCAAGTCACCACAGCGAACGACATTCTTTCCCATCAGCAGCAAGTGCGCCCTGGCTTGCTCAAAGTCGCCGTCGGTCTGGCTGCCTACCATGAATGTCAGCGTCGCAGCCTTGGCGCCCATGATACCGCCCGAGATAGGCGCATCCACTGCGCGCGCACCAGCAGCTATAATCTGCCTCGACACGTCGATAGATACTGAAGTATCGATAGTGCTAGAGTCAATGCATAAAGCTCCCTGACGTAGGCCCCTGATAATGCCAGATTCACCTAGATACGCCTCCTTGACATGCGCTGACTCGGGCAGCACAGTAACAATAACCGACGTGCGACTTGCGAGCTCTGCCGGAGAAGACGCCATGCCCACGTCTTTGCCACCTTCTGCACAAAACTGCTCCATTGCATGGCGGTTCAAGTCTTATACAACAAATGGCGCGTTGCTCTTGGAGCGCAAGTGTTTGGCCATATTGAACCCCATCTGTCCAAGCCCAATAAACCCGATGCTGCTGTTGCTGCTGGGCGCTCCAGTCGAGTACAGTAAGCGTGTTGCTCCGCAGGCCACATACCTGCCTGGCACGGAGAATCGTTTGATAAGCGGTAACATTGAACTTTTTTAAAACATAAAATGATGATGTTAAGGGCCAAGAAGGCGTTCACGACCGAAATAACTTAACGGCGTCACAGTGCCCGAGGCGTGGGAATTAGTGGACAGCGTTGCTACTATTAGTCACGTGCAGGTATATTGTTCACACAGATCATGCCTTGGCGGATTCGTCACGAATTAGACCATATACGTATGGCTGCATTCTCCAAAGTGCGATATTCATTTCCGCCTGAGACTCGATCGGCGACTCTTTGGCCAATAGAATAGCCAGGTGCTGCTACAATACTCGGCACGCATAAGGGTTAAAGTGCAGAAAACGCATAGCAGTCGTTGAGTAAAATGCTAGAGTAGCAGAGCGTACATGTGGAGTATAGCGAATCTCAACTTTAGCTGTTCGTATCTGTCTAGATTACCTTTAGTTGTAGCTCCTTTTCAAACTCTTGGACTGTCGCTTCTGCCTGTTTAATCGGTAACAGGTTGTCCTACCAGCACACATGCAACCATACATTGTTAGTGGCGGAAGGATATCTCTCAGTGAACAGCCTTTGAACATCGCCTAACTGATTACCTGTGGCGAAGCCCTTTCGTCGTTGATGTATTGGTACATCTTGTCCAAGCACTCCTCAACTACAACAGCGATAATAGTTTAGGAAACAATATTGTGGCTTAAGAGCAATAATCACTCAGTATACGATATCTTACATTGGCTGGCAAACCCATCGAGCTCGTCTCGCCGATGAGGAGCGTCTAATAGTTCTAGGCTGTTTGCTTGGACTGACGCCCATTCGGATATTCTACATTTGCAGGCTTTTATGAATATCAGTATAGCTTACCAACAAAAAATGCAATTTCTTAGAATACTATATTATCGCCAATACTTACAACTCGTTCATGCAGTTTTGGAGATAAAGTACACGGAATATATAGATATACTTGCACAGAAAGAGCAAAAAACCAAATAGCCTTTAATTATTAGCTATTGACTGTCGATCCTGTGATTGCCAACTGTACGTTTTGGGATGTCATACTTGGCATCTATATTTCCTTAGTAAGCGTGAATGCTAACAGGGAAAGTCTAACTCGTGTATGTGACCGAGAAAGGCTAAGTAGGCTGATTTTAATAGGAGGTAAGAAAATGCACTAATTACAAGAAGAAAAAACCTAAACATATCGTTATAGGCAGTGGTTGTTGTGGCAACCGAAGCGAAACAAATACTCCTGCGCATTGAAGTTGCTTCGGTAAGCCCAATTGCAATCGGGATACGCAAAGCTTTAGAGAGCTTCTAGCGCCATCTCGAGCCTGGCCCTGACCTGGCGTGCCTGCTTGCTATGCTTAGTCATATATTCAATAGGAGCGGATGTGTCCCTGCTGCCAAGGATCTCCGGTTTGTTGGGAGAAACATCTGAGCCTTGGACAATGTCGGGAATATCAGTGATGTAGTTAATGGTAGCACATTTGCTAGATTGGTCAATGGCAGGCAAGGTAGGCACAATCCTGTCAAAAGTGCGCTCGGCAGTCTCCTCACACTCCCCGAGGCAGGCCATGACGCGATATACAACCTTCTCGTGCTTCTTGACACCAACAATGGCACGTTCAACAGCCATCTCGCGAGTCTCAACAGCCATCTCGCGGGTCTTGACAGCCTCCTTAAGAGCATCAAGATCCCTCTCGCGAGCCTCGACGCTGGCCACTCTGAGGTTTACTATCTTATTGCGACTCTCCGCAGCCTTCTCGCGAATTTCGACGCTGGCTACTTTGTGTTTGGCGGCCCTCTCATGAGCCTCAGCAACCTTCTCGCGAATCTCGACACCCCTCTCGCGAACATCGACACCCTTCTCGCGAGTCTCAATAGTCGCCTTGTAAGCCTCAGCACTGGCCTTCGTGCATTTGGCGGCCTTCTCCCGAGCCTCAGCAACCTTCTCACGAATCACAACGGCCTTTTCGCGAATCTCAATGGCTTTCTCGCGAGTCTCGACATCCCTCTCGCGAGCCTTGCGCGCCCTGATACTGGCTAATTCGCTATCTACAATTTTCTCGCGTAGTTCGACAGCCTTTTCACGCTCCCTGGCCCTGGCGAAGACACGCTTGATGACTCTCTCACGTGCCATGATGTGGGCCATGCCGCGAATTACAGACACCTTGCCTTCTTCAATGTCGTCCATGACGCGCTTCATTGCCCTTTCACGTTCTTCTATTTCAGCCTTGGAGCGCTCGATCTCCCTCTCACGAGCCTCAAAGATGGCTGTAATGGTCATCAGCGACCCGGCGGAAATAACATCTGACCATCCACAGGAAACTTCGTTCTCATTCTTACACTCATACATGTGCTCAAACCAGGAAAGTCCGGTCGTCCTATCAAATGGGGTTGACTGAATTGAGACAGCAGAAGATACCGCCGGGGAGGGGGACGTGTCCCTGGGCCCAAGGATAGATCTAACAGCGTGGTTTGCTCTCTTCATGGAGCGAGTTACTTTTTTCAAGAATGATGGCATAGTTACAAAAATGAAAAAAAAAAAATGCAAATTTGAAGAAAAGTGAAAAATGAATTTGTTTACAATTTCAAAAAGTAAGGAGAAAAGAAA
>JANBQS010000557.1:0-15385 GCA_027577415.1 Coemansia sp. RSA 922
TTTGCTGTACATGTCCCGCTGTTGTAGTTTGTTCCGTCAAATACTCCTACACACAGGTCCTCAGAGTACAAATAGTCGCCCACTTTGTCATACCCCGCCCGCCTAAGTAATACTGTCATCTGTAGGTATAGAAAATCGAGAGAATAGGTTGTGAAAAGGGATGTAAGAAAGAAACAATCGCTTGGAGGGGGGCTATTTCTGGGACAAACCCAGAAATCACGCTGGATCCGATTGCCTTGGCTCTTCTTCTTTTTTTCCCTGCAGTTGACATCTCTGTTGGAAAGAAGGGTAAGGGGGGCGACAAATATTTGAATGGACATGTCGTGTCCTGCATTGTCACGAGAAAAAGTACAAGAAAGAAGTGGCATATTTCGCCTTTTGTGTACTGGTTTGTCACCTGTTGTACCCAGGGCTTTTGTTCAAAGAATATGTACTCACGGTGCTTGTCAACTAGCAGGGTATAAAAGTGAGAGCCCCGGCCATCTTCCAGGTAGTTGTCGCATGTGCGAACCTTCTTTTTTCCTCTCTTACTTTTCTCTTTCTTTTTCTCCTTTTTCCTGTCTTCGCACATCATCTCTCTTTCTCTTTCGATATCTATATATTTTTTGTCATTTTTCCTGCGCTATAGTCGACGCTAATGCCTCGCCCAATGTCATGCTAATGATATACTTTTAATCTCACTTTTTTCCTTCGCCGCCACACCAAAAAAATATGAAAAACGTAAAACACGAACCCCCTTCCTAGCATCTTTCGCCAATACCTTTCCTGTTATACCCCCTTTAATAAACACTTCCGACCAAACCCCAAAGTTAAAAATGTGCTTATAAAAATGCTAGTAAAAAAACTAGATAAATTTGCTTAAAACTATGTCGCGCTTCAACACAGCGTATGTGGTAGTGGTGGATACCCTTGCCATGTCCACTATCAATATTAAAGCCAGTCAGCCGTGACTCGTTTGATATAGACAGACACGACTCGGTTCGGTTGCCCAATTAGACATTTTTTTGTATAAATAAAAAAGCCGCCAAACGCCTTATTGAGACGTCCTTTGTATCGTACGGAATCAACACCAAGCCCACGGTATTACCAATATAGGCAGCTGTGAGTGCTATCTGGCGCAATCCACACACTGACAAGGATTCTCACATTCTCCAGATTTAGATAGTTTCTAGCAAGCGTACATACGCAGTGATTTAAAAAATATATATTTAATACATCATATTGTCTAGTAGTACTCTTCACGCTCATCACAGATCTCCTCAAGGGTTTTGCCCTTGGACTCTGGGATCCAAAATGTCACAAAGAACCCTAGAAGCATAAACAGCGCAAAGATCTGGAGCAAATGGTTGATCCACTCATCCTTGCCTCCAATATCCTTGAGCTGTAAGAAGCCGCCCTGAGCAACAATAGCGCCCAATTTGCCCATTGCCGCCGAAATGCCGTGCGCTGTTGAGCGAAATCGAGTAGGAAATACCTCGCCGGGTATGACAAACGTTGTAACGTTGGGACCAAAGTTTTGAAACAGCTGTGCGAGCGAAAATATAAAGATAAAGGCACCCGAGGACTTGTCCAGAATCTGATGGTACGCAAATCCCAGTATCAGATACAGGACCGTAAGCGCGGCAAAGCCCAGCAATTGAATCCGCACTCGACCAAGCCGCTCGATGGTAAATACCGATATCCAATAGCCCGGAACTGAACCAAGAATGTTAATGATGATATTGCCGAGACAGTTGCGGATGATGTAGCGTGATGGCCGATCAGCTTTGATATCGCCAGCAAACCCGATAGCGCCGATAACTATGGAGCTGTTGAGGTTGATGCCGTAAAAGGCCACATCGAGTGAAAACCAAGCAATGGACGTGCCAAGGAGGACTTTGAGGTGACGCCACTCGCTGAAATACTGCGTAAAGGTCTTTACGCGCCGCGGTTGTACTTCATCCGGAATGACAAGTGCCACTTCTGCTGCGTCAGGTGCTGGCTCCTCTGGCACTGGCGATGTGCTGCCAGTTGGTGTCTGCTGTGCTAGTAGCTTTTCGCTTTCAGAATCGACCGTTGTCGACTCGTCGCTTGGGCCAAGTTCATTGTCGTTCACATGCCTGAATCGCTCAGAATCGGTCATGGTCAAGCGCCAATACAATGTGGACACGCCTGGGATGCATCCGACGCCGATAATAATGCGCCAGACGTAGTCCAAATTCTGCACGTCTCGATCGACACTCTGTGCAAAGCAGGCAAGAACGATTATTGACACAATGGGTGCAAGGACGTTGCCAAAACCTTGGAAGGAAAACACTGCCGCCATAAGTTTTCCGCGGTTGTGCACACTGGCATACTCTGAGACAATAGTCGCCGTCAGTGGGTAGTCAGATCCAATGCCGAACCCGAGTAGCACACGCCATATGAACAGAACGATAAATACGTTGAATCCCTTAACCATGCTACTTGAGAATGCCGAGGCAATAGTAGTGATAATAGCAATCATCAGACCCGCCGAATAGACCGTGGTCCGACCGACCTTGTCGCCGAGACGGCCCATGATGAGCTGGCCCAAGAGGCAGCCAATCTGTACAGCAATCTTGATGAGGGTATCCCACTTCTTGGGCACAGTGTTCTGCGCGCTTCCTGCAGCGTCGTTGTAGTATACAAAGCCGAGGATCATGGCGACGATGTTGATAGCAAACATGTCGTAGGCGTCGTTGAGAAAGGCCACGCCACAAACAGTAAGCTTCTTGATCATCTCCCAATTGGCTCGAGATGAGCGGTCGAGCTGCGCTAGTTCATATTGGCGCTGCAGCAGTTCCTGGTCGGCATCTACTTGAACGCCGCCATCGTCCACAGTGTTATCGCCCTTGTGCATATCAGATGTAATTGAATCGCTGCTTGCTGATGGTAGCTCTACCGAGGCTTCTGTTCTCTGAGCTTCAATTTCGTGGACTAGCTGTGGCATAGCAAAAAGCCTGCCCCCCCACTCAACTACCGAGAAAAAAATGCTTAAAAATACAAAATAAAAATATAAGAGCAAGTTGGTGATAGAAAAGGCTTTTGTTCTAGCGCGTAAAAATAATTAAATGTACATGGTGGAGAGTATAAGACAAGAGCCCCGACTGTGTAAGAAATGGAGAAGAAAAGAGAGAGGGGGAAAAAACTGGAGTGATCTAGGCATACGGCCTTGTTTTACTATTTTTTTTTTTTTTTTTCGTGAACAAGCATCGGGTGGCTTATTGAGCCTTGCCATGTCTTACTGAGCCTAGTGTGTGTGGGTACGTGGGATTTGGATTGGCCGCGGCTCTGGCCTGTAAATAGCAACAACTAGATCATATCACGCGCGCACTATCATAGCGCTCTGGCACGTACAATCGGGGGGAATATGCCCATGTGTGTGTGACCTACATATTGTTTGTGAATAAATCTATTGTATCTGCGGCATGGACTATAATTCTAGAATGGTAAAAAAAAAGTGGCGTACTCTCCTCCGAACGACTACTCTGGGCCTCTACTTTTGCCCATGTGGGGGAGGGGTGGCGGAGGAGACGCGCACACAATTGCGTATTTGTAAGCACTGGTAAATTAAAAAAGTGAATGATATACAAGCATCGTCTATTGACATTTACAAGAGCGATAAAATAGAAACAAAAAGTTTTAAAGTTGATCTTAGTAGTACTCTTCGCTTTCGTCGCAAATCTCCTCAAGAGTCTTTCCCTTGGACTCTGGGATCCAGAAAGTGACAAAGAAGCCAATCAACATGAAAAGGGCAAAGATTTGGAGGAGACGATCGATAAAGGCGTTCTTACCGCCAATATCCTTGAGCTGCATAAAGCCACCCTGAGCGACAATAGCGCCCAGCTTGCCCATAGCTGCCGAAATGCCGTGGGCCGTAGAACGGAAGCGAGTAGGGAAGACTTCGCCGGGGATGACGAATGTCGTAACGTTGGGGCCAAAGTTTTGGAACAGCTGAGCGCATGTGAACAGCACGATAAAGCCAGCCACCGACCTGTCCAGGATCTGGTGGTACGCAAAGCCCAGTACAATGTACAGGACGGTAAGCGCGGCAAAGCCCATGAGCTGAATTTTGATTCGACCAAGGCGCTCGATAGTAAACACTGCAATCCAGTAGCCGGGAACGGAGCCGAGGAGGTTGATGATAATGTTACCCAGACAATTGCGGATGATGAATTTCGATGGCTTGTCGTTCTTGATGTCGCCAGCAAAACCGATAGCGTCAATGACAATAGAACTGTTAAGGTTGATACCGTAGAACGCTACATCCAGAGCAAACCAGGCGATAGACGTGCCCAAAAGAACCTTGAGATGACGCCACTCGCTGAAATACTGTGTAAATGTCTTGGCACGGCGAATGGTAGGAGTGAAAGTCTCTGTTGGCTCGACGGGCGTGTGAGCGACGGAGCTGGCCTCGATACCACGGCCCTCGGCATACTGCTGTTTGGCCAAGAGCTTTTCGCGCAGCATCTCTTCGTCGGCGGTAGCAGCGGCGGCCTTGGCGGTCTCGAGCTGGAAGCGCTTAGAGTCCTCCATGGTCAGGCGCCAGTACAGAGTGGCAACTCCCGGGACGCAGCCAATGCCAATGATGATGCGCCAGACGTAGTCCAGGTTCAGTACGTCGGTGTCGATGCTGCTCTTGAAGCACGCAGTGACTATGATGCCAACGATAGGAGCCATGACATTACCGAAACCCTGGCACGAGAATACCGCCGCGATAAGCTTGCCACGGTTGTGCACGCTGGCATACTCAGAGACGATAGTCGCCGTCAGTGGATAGTCAGATCCAATGCCGAATCCGAGCAATACGCGCCATATGAACAGAACGATAAAGACGTTGAAGCCCTTAACCATGCTGCTAGAGAACGCCGAGGCGATAGTTGTAACGATAGCAATCATCAGACCTGCAGAGTAGACCGTGGTCCGACCGACCTTGTCGCCGAGACGGCCCATGATAAGCTGGCCCAAGAGGCAGCCAATCTGTACAGCAATCTTGATAAGCGTATCCCACTTCTTGGGCACGGTGTTCTGCGCGCTTCCAGGGGCGTCGTGGTAATACACAAAGCCGAGCATCATGGCGACGATGTTAATGGCAAACATGTCGTAGGCGTCGTTAAGAAAGGCCACGCCGCAAACAGTAAGCTTCTTGATCATCTCCCAGTTAGTTTTGGTCGTGTTGTCGAGATCTTCAAGCTCACGCTGACGCTGCAGCAACTCGAGATCACGCTTGTCCATATCGAGACCTGAGGCAGCAGCATCATCGACGAACCGAGCCTTTTCGATCTCGGATATATCAGCAGCACTGCTGGAGTTGTGGAAGCTCATTCGAAATAAAAGGGGGACACAATTAGTCTAGATAGAATATAAAGAAAAACGGATATTATGACAAAATGGAATGGAGCGAACAGGAGTCGCAGAACAGAGCACGATGGAAAGAAGGGTTGGCTACTGAGCGTCTGGACAAGAGGGAAGATTCTATATTTTTCAAAGAGACAGTAACATCCCTTGGACAAGGCAGGGATAGCGCTTTATATGACCACGAGGTGGGGAGGCGTGGAGGGGGGGGAGAGGCGGCTGTTGCGGAATGGAATATACAGTGTACCTCTCCTCCCTCCCTTCTTTGGTGCGGCGACAACGACAGCTGAGTTGTTCTTGGCTTGGTTGTGCAAATGGGGGTAATAGTGAGTAGGCGAATTGGGAGGCGGCAGACAACACACGTGTGGCAACACAAAACGGCCCTTGGCTAAAGTAACGATAGGAATATTTTTTCACAGGTTGCTCAAAGTTCCGCGATGGACTTACTCGCTGCTAATCTTGCGATCACCCTTCCCCAGCGGGCCATTTGACAGGCCCGAGTTACCGATGCACAAGCATAGAACAATCGATAAAAGAAAAATCACACTGATGCGTGTACTATAGAGAAGAGTCGGTTATCTATCTAGCACTTGCAGGGATCGAAGCAGATACACAAGCAGTAAAAAAAAAAAGTGGTCTGGTCTGCGCCAAAACTGCAGTAAGCCTGTTATGATTAGGCTCTATGCCATTCTTCACGCTGTCTAAAACGTGGTATATTTCGGCCAGACTTGCGAGAAAAAAAAAAAAGGACGCACATGCATAAAAAGTGCGGAGCTCCCAAAGAAGGCTATTGTTGGGGGGAGATAATGAAAAAAAAAGTAAGAGATGCGGACTCTTCAAAATTTAATTTGGCACAGTGACATTAAGCTAGGTTGATCTTTTTTTTTTAGCGCTTGCGGCGCTGACGTAGCACTTGGCCCTTGCCTTGGAACTTGTCTGCCTCGCTTTTATCAGTGTTACCATCGAGCTCAGATCCAGGAGGCGGCACGAGATCATAGCCAAAGAACAGCGTGCCAATAGACAAGTCCAGCGCCACTGGCTGCTCTTGAGAGCTATCTGTAGCAGCTACTTGTGGGTTGTTGTTGTCGGGCGTGCTTGCATACGACCGTAGCGATGTCGCCGACGCATTAGCCTTGCTATCCTTGCTGAGTCTGAATCCGGACCCGCGGAATGCAGCAAAGCGACTACTGGAGAGCTCGCTCTTGGCAGCCTCTTCCTTTTGACGAATATCCTTGGCAATACTACTCGACGGACGGCTATTGCCATCAACGGCCATAGAGTGATTGCTGCTACCGCTGGGTGCGCGGACATTGGGCTCGACATAGCCGACAGGAGCGGCAAAATCGACGCTCAAGTCAGTCTCGACAATGTTGATGGCAGATGGCGAGGGCTTGGTCTCCAGGACAGCAATACGGTACTCGCGGTTATTATACTCGATAGTAACAATGTCGCCAACAGTCATGGCAGAAAATTTGCGCAGGGCGTTCTCGAGCACTGCGCGGTGATCAGAGATATCCAAAAAGTCTATCGACTGCGGCTGCAGCTTAACCAATGATCCATGCAGCAAGGCCACATTAAGCACTTTAACAGGCGAGCCGGGCGACAGATCTAGCGTCTCCATCATCCATTGCGGCAGGTATACGCGACCCTCCTCGGCCGTAAACTCGAGCACTCCGCAGTGCGTGCGCCTACTAGTAGCGGCCTCGTCGTTCTCTAGCTTGAACAGCATTGGGTATACAATCTCTAGCCGGCTTAGCTCCTCGAGTGCAGATGCAGGCATGAATATCTTGCCGCCGTAGTTTGCGTCTGCCTTGTTCCCTGGGTAGGCGGCTACTGGATAGGCGCTGTAGTAGCGCGAGAACTGGCGCTGACGCATGCGGAGCCCGCCCTGCCGCTGATGTCCAAAGGTCCCGCCGAATCCGCCAAAGCCGAAATTATCACCATCATCGTCCGCGTACATTTCAAAAAAAGTAAAAGAATAATAAAGAAATTTAAAATAGAGAAAAGTGAAAGCGATTTTAAAAGGAGCAGAGTGAAAGAAAGAAGGGCTTTGTTTCTTAAGGAGGTCTTTAATCAGATAATTTTTCAAACTTGTGACGTCGTCAGCATTGATCATAAATTTGCAAGCTCGGAGACGAGCAGGCAAAGTGGCGGCGCCTCTCATGCGTCTGAGCGATAAGGTCAATTAATGCCCGGGTATCTCTATCGCGCCAAGCTTTGCACGTCTTCTCTCTCTGGCATTTTCAACTCTTTAGTGTACATTATTTTATTCTTTTACCGATGCCGGCCACCTCTAGTCTCGATAACAACACACAAGTGCAGCAGCACCAGCACCAGCAGCCATCTCCAGCAGAGACACAGCTGAAAATTATGCCGTGCAAGTACCGCACAGGACGGATACTGGGCAGCGGCACATACGCAGTGGTCCGAGAAATGGTGCACACAACAACAGGCCAGCACTATGCGGGCAAGATCATCAGCAAGCAGCTCATGCGCGAGCAGCATTTGCTAACGGTGCCCAGCGAGATCAACATTCTCAAGCGACTGTCGCGCAAGCACGAAAACATACTCACGCTGGTCGACTACTTTGAGACGCCGCACAACGTGTATCTGATCACCGAGCTGTGCACGGGCGGCGAGCTGTTCGAGCACATTTTGTGCCGCACGCCGGCGTTCACCGAGCATGACGCGGCGCAAGTCATGCGGCAGATCGTCGAGGGCGTCAGCTTTCTGCACATGCACGGCATTGTGCATCGCGACCTCAAGGCCGAAAACTGCCTGTTCAAGACCCCGGCTGCCGACAGCGCCCTGGTGATTGCCGACTTTGGCATGTCGAGCATCATCGACGCGTCGTCCAGCGCGGGCGAGAACAGCCGCGTGCTAACTGCTCACTGCGGCACACCCGGGTACATGGCGCCCGAAATGGTGCTGAAAATGGGATACGGCAAGCCCGTCGACATGTGGGCGGTCGGCGTAGTCGCCTACTTTGTCCTCTGCGGCCACACGCCATTCGAGCGCGACAACCCGCGAGCCGAAGCGCATGCCGTCGTCTCCTGCGACTACGCGTTTGAGCCCGAGGACCAGTGGCGCCACATATCGCCGGCTGCCCAGCACTTTATTGCGGCGCTGTTGGTCTACAGCCCCGACAAGCGCATGACGGCCAAACAAGCTCTGGACCATCCCTGGCTGCAGGGTCGCACGCGCATGGTCATGCCGCCGGTCTCGCCGTCCCTGCCGCACGTGTTCAGGGTCGCAGCCACCAGCGACAGCGGCTACGACGACAATGACTCGCGTGACTGCGGGTCAATGACCACGCCAGCGACGCCGCGGCCCAACGACAGCCGGAGCATCTCGCAGTTTCCGCCCACCACCGACACGTCTTCGCACTCGGCCACGCCGCCGCCGTCGCGCAACGAGAGTACCCCCCACGTGCAAGTGGAGAGCGCCAGCGGCAGCATCCACAGCGCGTCATCGGCGATGGAAGGCGGGGGAGTGTCGCCAAGCAATCCGCTGGGCATCACGGCTACTACGCCTGATAAGAGAGACGCTGACGTGGCGCCCTTGGAGTCGGCCGACGCGGCTCGGACGGTGCGTGGCGGCGAGGAGATCCGCATGGGATCGCGGAATCTGCTGCCGGGGCTGGCTCAGCGCAGGCTGCTGCACTCGCTTGCCGCGCATCTGCTCAGACCCGAGCAGGGCGCCGTCATTACCGAGCATACCAGCCAGATGGACGTCGACGGGCTTCTCTCGCCTGCAACTTCGGCATCGTCCACCCCGACGTTTTCCCGAGCCAGTAGCAGGAGTTAAAAGGGGGGAAAATAATCCACTGATGAATGCTGGCTTTCCCTCTCTTTCTCTTCTCCACTATTTGAAATTTCACCACACACCCCTCCTTCTTTTTTTTATTAACAATGTACAAAGCTGCAACTGTCGCCCGCTATACGCACGACCCAGCGGGGTTTAAGATCACTGAGCTGCCACGCCCAGTGCTGACGACAGCTACCCAAGTTGGGATCGCCGTACACGCTGCCTCACTCAACCCTATTGACTTTAAGCGCGCTGAAGGCATGCTATCGATAGCCCTGCCCGAGCCATTCCCACTCAAGCTCGGCTACGACGTATCCGGAGTAGTAACCGAGGTAGGCTCAGCTGTAGAGCGGTTCAAGGTTGGCGATCGAGTATACGGACGCGTCCACGCTGAAAACGTAGGGACTATAGCCGAGTACGTAGTTGCTGAGGAAAGCGCGTTGGCTCCAATTCCAGACTCGGTCGGCTATGAGGCAGCAGCAGCGGTGCCGCTGGCGGGGCTGACGGCTAAGCAGGCGCTGGAGGCGGGCAGACTAGAGCGCGGTCAGACTGTGTTTGTCAGCGGCGGTATGGGCGGCGTAGGCATGTTTGCGCTAGCCTTGGCTAAACTGCATTTCGGTGCTGGCGAGATTATCACCACAGTGTCTACTTCCAAAATCGACAAGGCACGCGAGATGGGTGCTACGCGAGTAGTCGACTACACTAAAGAGGATTACGCGCAAGTGCTGGGCAGCGTGGCTGACGTGGCATTCGACACTATTGGCGACGCGACCTTGTACAAGGTTGTCAAGCCCAATGGTAATGCTGTGTCGGTGGCTATGCTGCCTGATGGCGATGCCTTGGACCATTTCCGACAGGAAAACGTGCCTCTGTCCATGCTGGGATCGGTCAAATTGGCGGTGGCTAAAACTGTTGTGAATTGTGCTGGTTGGTTCCTTACTCGTGGTTTTAGGGCCAAGAATGTGCGCTACTGCTATATTGTCCTGCGTTGTGATGGCGAAGACCTCGAGCGCACATTCAACCCCCTGTTGGCTAGTGGCGCACTCTGCCCTGTCATCTCCAACACTTATCCATTCACTGACGAAGGAGTACGCGCTGCCTTTACTGAGAGCCGTGCTGGCCATGCCACAGGAAAGATCATCATTAAAGTCAAATAGTGGCACTCCCACTACTGCCAATCAGTCAAGAAGATTGCGTATACAAAACTTTATATATTTTTATATTTTTTGTTTCTGTCGTTTTTTATTTATTTACTATAATGGAGCTTGTCAAGTGGCGATATCGCAACCCGTATCATGATAGACGTCACGAGCGTGAGCGTATGTTTGTTATTGGCTCGCACACAGTTATCCTGGACCAGCAGCCCTCAGAGGACATTAGCTTACATCAGAACACTGGCTTTTTGATCTGGGACGGCGGTTACCTGATGGCAAAATTTATAGCTGAGCGAGTACATGTAACAGACAAATCATGTTTGGAGCTTGGTGCTGGTAGTGCATTGGTATCTATAGTCGCGCACTTGCAAGGCGCGAGTCGAGTAGTTGCGACTGATCTGACTGAGTACCTACAGTTTATGCGCCGCAATATCGAGCGCAATGTACCTAGCCAGAGCATCGAAATATGCGAGCTGACATGGTAAGCCCAACACAACTTACAAATAATGCCTTGAAATAATGTTACTAACTGTTTTATTATTTACATATAGGGGAAGCGAAGCAAATGAAATTGGCAAGGTGGATATTGTGTTTGGCTCAGAGATATTGTATCTCGCCAGCCAGCACCAAGCGCTCCTCACTACTCTACAAGCAGTTATGCATGCAAAGTCTGTTGCCTATTTTATCTACAAGGAACGTGGACTAGGCGAACACCAGTTCATAGACCAAGCCCAGCAAAAAGGATTCAGAGTCAGAAGACTACCTCTGCTCGATGACGAGTTCATTACTGAACCATACCATCTTTTTCAATTAAGTATTGTAGCCTGACTCCAGCGCACCAAAAAAATAATACATTTTTTGGAACCACTACTTGTAAGACACTTTAAAAGCTAGCAAAACGCTTTCTTAAAAAGGTACTTTAAGCTAGTTGGTCAATTAGATAAACTAAATTATTACGCTCCAAAATACACTGTATTCTGGGATTCCGGAGAACAGGCACAGTTAATGTAGCACGCGAATGACTCAAGTCATGACAATGAAACGGCCTTGTAGGGCAGATTTGCCATCTACGCTCTTTTTTTTCTAATCTCTCCCAATATACAATATCCAAACACACGATGTGTACATAAAGACAGCAAGAGGAAGAAATAGATATAAAAAAAACGAAATAATGGCAATGTCAATCGATCTAAGGCGCATGCAAGTTAAAGAGAACCACAAAAGCTTTTTGCCTCCGTTACAAAGCGTTTTTATACCCGTGAAAATTTTTTTCCATCCCAGAAACCCAATGGCTCATCAGTTCGGTTCGAATCGTGAGATTCATATTGCTGAGCCGCATGAACCATTGTCAATGCTTTATTACTTTCTTATTTCCTTTCTCTTCTTTTTGTATTTATTTATTTTAGATTCAACTTGAAAATGGCGGACGAGACCGATGCAGAGTTGGCTCAGCTAGCCGCCCACAAGCTGGACATGGAGGAATGCGACGACTGGCTTGACATAACATCTCTAGTAAAGGCAGGAGCGCAGACACTAGCGTCAGGCGAGCTGATCAAGCCCGAAAGTCTGACGTTACTAGACGCAATGACCTCCATACAAGTAATGGACTCCCGACTAGACATGGGCATGCTCTCAGACTCCGACATGGCCGAGATAGCGCAATGGGATATTGACCGGACATTGTCATTAGCCGATACGCTTTGGATCGTCGACCGTATGCTCTGCTGCGAAATGACCTGGCACAACTCCGCCTCGCTCCTACAGACCATATACACGTGCAACTACTATATCACAGACGACCTGCCCCCAGCGATTGGCCAGGCAGAGGTGACGGGCAATAAGGAGCGCGACTTGGTCCTTTATCCGCTGCTGGTGGCCACGGGCCTGTGCTGTCGCCAGGTATGGCACGAGTACTCTCGAGAGAATGTTTATGCCGAAGAAGACGTGCTTTTGGGACTGGCTGTCCTGCGGTTCTTTGAGGACCAGTACTCGCTGGCAGACACTATGCGCTTGCTTGACGTGGCGCAGGCGTATCTCGAGACAAGACTGGGCGAGGAGGAAGCGGCGGCTATGCTTCTGGCCCATGTGTCGATGCGCAAGCGGTGGCTGGCGGCGCTAGTGTGCTTGTCTGTTGAGTATCTGAGCGAGGACCCGGGCGCGTTGGACCGCAGCATGACCGAGCTCGAAGCACTGGCTGCCGAGCACCAGGCGTATCGGTCCACTTACGCTGAGCATATTGGCCAGGCAGCGGATAATATCGTTCCTGGTGTGTTTGACGCCAAATGTATGCGCAAATTTCCGTCGCTGGCGCCGATCAAGCCCAAAGAGCTGCTGAAACTAAGCGAGGCACACGCGACACTGGCTCGACTCGTATCGGGCCTCTCCCTAGTACGAAAACTATTGCGTATCGAGTCGGTCGAGTCACTAGTACATTTCTTTCAAGGCGTATCGCGGCAAGCAGAGCCACTGCCCTATCTGCGATCGTTGCTGATCTCGGTGTTTGCTAGCGACGGGCATGTACAGTTAACCCAGCCTCTATTGGAGTTTGTGCGGAGATCTATACGCGAACTCTGCGGTACTAAACTCATGGGGGAAGAGGGTGATCGTATTGATTTGTTCTATCAGGAAGCGGCTAGAATGCTCGTGGACTGGTTCCGTACGTTATGTCAGAATGCGCCTCGACAGCGTCGCATTGCGCTTAAGTACTTGGCGGGCTGGGATTCTTTACAGGGGGAAGCCGAGCAATTGGATATCTGGCTATACACTCAGCGTCAGCCTAACGCACCGTCAACGGAGGCTAGCGATCCGGCTTTTAACCCGTTCTGGATCAGCTCATGGGCATACCATATGAAGCTAGTACTAATGGGCGGAGCACTAATGACTGGTATTAGGCTGGATGTGTATTTGGCGTACGAGTTTCCTCAGATATTCTGTTACGTTACTCAGGTATTCGAATCCCACGCCTCACACTTGACTCGCATGCTAGAGATGTCGGGCTCCAACGAATTGCATGAAGAAAAACACCGGTTATGGACACGCCAGGGAGTATCTGACATTGAAAGTAAGGCGCAGCTGGAGCGGTGGTTGTCAGTGGCCGTAGTACAAAAAGAACTTGCCACCGCCTTGTGGTTAGTATCTCATGCCTGCGAACGTCTTGGTGTTTTTCGACCGCCCTGGGCCAAGGGACGCAGTAAATTGGCGTTAGAAGTATGTCGTACGCAAGAGTCCGAAGTATCGCAAAATTCAAGATATGCTTTGCGGTTCCGAGCTTTCTCACGCCTCAATTCGCCCACACCTCTGACCTTTGACGGCTGGATGACTACCAAGCGACAGCTAGACGAGTACCCGATCAGCGACCTATTTGTTCATGCTGCGCGGATACTGACCGACGCCAAAACCGGTTTGGATAAATGTAGGCGTGGATTTGAGCATACTGGCGAGGAGTTTATCCGTGCTATGTACTATGTCGTATTGGCTAATTCTGTCGCGTTGGCTAAGCTTCTCAAAAGCGATGCTGTTAAATCGCGGGCTATGGCCGTATCTGGCGCTGACGCAGTGGTGTTCCGGGAGACACTGCTGAATGAGGCTCTAGCGCAGACTGATAGTACGTCGAGTGATATGACAAAGGCAAAGGCAAAGAGAGAAAAGAAGAAACGCGCTGCTCGTAATGAAGCTGCTGCCAGGGCCCACGAGTGGCAAGCTGATGTTGACCAACTAGTGTCGTCTGGTGCCCTGAATGTTTCCTGGACCACTGCTGCTGACCGTCATCCAGACTGGCCCGTTTTTACATTCTAAACCCCCAACAAAACAAGGCTTTATAAGTAATAGATTCTATAGATACTCACCTACTGGCTGAATCAACAGCAGCAGGAGGAGTACGCTCAATGGAATGCAAAATACGCTCAGCTCCACGCTCGCGCATCATAGCCGCCACTGTGTTGCCCAGCGCACGCGCCTGAGTGTCTTCATCCTCTTCCAAGTCAACTGTGATATCGCTGCTGGCCTCAACAGCATGCTCGCCGTCGGGCGATACGACGATAGCCTGCATTTCCAAATGCCTCTTGCTGTCATCCCACTGAGCAACGGCGCCAATCGGCACTGAGCAGCCGCCTTCCAACACACGCATAAGCTCGCGCTCGGCCAAGCACGCCAGCCTTGTAGCACGGTGATTAAGAGTGGCGGCAATACGCGCTGTGCGCTGATCATCCGACCTGATTTCAATACCCAGTGCTCCTTGTCCGACAGCATGCAGAACAGAGTCAATACGCTGAGTGATACGGGACTCGAGGCCAAGACGAGTCATACCGGCAACTGCCAGAATAAGTGCATCAAACGGCGAGTCCTCTGCATCCAGCTTGGCTAGCCTCGTGTTGAGGTTGCCTCTGATATCCATAAACTTCAACATGGGGTATAGTCTGCGCAACTGCGCCACTCTACGCACGCTGCCTGTGCCGATGACGCTACCCGATGGCATCTCCTCCAGTGTCTTGTATGAGTGACGCGGTGCCATGATTAGGGCATCGCGCGGGTCCTCCCGCTCAGTGATTGCCGCCAGCGTCATGTTATCAGGCAAAGTGGTAGGCATATCTTTGAGTGAATGTACTACGAGGTCGATTAGCCCGGCTTCGAGTGCTACTTCGAGTTCTTTGGTAAACAGGCCCTTGTCGCCAAACTTGCTCAATGCTACGTCTTGGATCTTATCGCCGATGGTCTTCATCGTCTCGATCTCTACCCGCAAAGCTGGGTGGGCCTGACGGATAGCTGCAACTACTAGTTCGGTCTGAATTAGTGCTAGTTTGGAGTCGCGTGATCCCACACGCAAAAGCTCTGCAGTGGGTGAGGGCGTAGTGTTGACAGGCATAGTGTATAAAAATAAAAATATAATGAGACGAGAGATAAGAAGGAGACGAAAACGCGGAGAAGCTTATCCTCATCCCCCCACACACATACTCAACCAAAAAAAAAAAGTGGCACCAAGCAGAAATTGCCCAACATCCGCATTAATGCATGAGTTTGATTGGAATCAAATCGAAAGTGATCATGGTCTTAGCACACATGCGCGTGCTTTT
>JANBQS010000558.1:0-15381 GCA_027577415.1 Coemansia sp. RSA 922
TATGGCGACGCAGCCTCCTCAGCTTATATCGCCACCTTCAATCGGCGAATATGGCATTCCGACGGTTGGATCGAGTGTGCCACAACGCCCGCAACATTCCACAGGGACGCCGATAGTTATTGGCATGCCTGGTAACGGCATATCGCGGTCCGGACCACGGCCACTGCTGCAGAGTCGGCGAGAATCAGTTATAGGACCGCCAACAGCGCTAGCAGCCGGAGCACCACCTCGACTGGCCTCGCTCAACTCGCCTATGAGCCCCGCTAATGCTATGAATGCAGCGATGGGCTCACCTATGAGTTCATCGCGGCGCTCAGGTTTTGGCAGCCAACTAAACAGTCCGAGGGGCAAGCGCCATCGCACAGGAAGCAGTACGCCAGAGCCTACGCTTTCGCTCAAACTTAAGACTGCCGATGACTACCGAGTACTGGATCTCGAGGTTATTAGCAGCCTGCCTATTGGCTTCTTTTGTCGCGACACTCGGCACGGAAGACCGACACAGGAGTTTATTGAGAAGGAAAACGACATTGTGCGCAAAATCATGGAGCCAAAAGCGTCGCCAAGCAATGATGGTCCTAGTGGCAGTACTCAGGAAAAGCCCGTGGTGAAAGCGCCAGAGCCAAAGGTGAACAAAGTAGATGAGTCGGCTGGGCCATCCAACTTCAGGGTAGCACAGTTGCGAATCGTCGATGGCAAGACCGTGGTGGACTCTGATTCTCTTGTCATCAACCGAAGGGAAATGGCAGACGCCAACCAGGAGCCGCTGGAGCTGGTAGATGAAACCAGTCGCTCGCGGTACGTAAATGCGGCCACATGGGCTCCTAAGCGAGGAACGCGTAAGCGCTGGACCACAGAGGAGGAGGACGTGTTCTTCAGAGCGTTGCGCAAATATGGCTCGGACTTTGAGATGATCGCGTCAATGATGCCCGGTCGCAATCGCTATGACATCAAGAACAAGTTCAAAAAGGAGGAAAGGTTAAACGGCAAGCGCATCACAAATCTTTTGCTCATGCGTGCTGAGCCTATTGCCGCCACTCCACCAGCAGTGGGCCCTGATGGACTGCCGGTCTCGCTCGAGGGCTACTCGATGGTAAACACGCCGGATCCCCAATACGATGCTGCGGATGACGATGACGAGGACCTGCCTGACCCTAGAAGTGTAGTGACCTTTGCTTCCACTACTAAATAAATGTTTAGCTGGACCATGAAACGTAAAAGTGGCAGGGAATAGTCATTTCCACCCCCTAGTCCTGCTCCTTGTCAGAGAGGGGAAATGTGGATCCTTCTGAGCAGAAATAGTAACAGGAACGCCTGGGTGTGCTATAGCCCAACTGCAACTAAGCGGACGATGCTTTTCAGCCACTAAGCGCGAGTGTCACTCGTGCTCTGTTGCCAGGTCGGTCACAAGCGAGACTAGCTGACAGACGGATGGGCGGACCGCGTCTCGCCTATATAATGACGACGACGGCAGCATTAGAACCCCAGCCCCCAATCCAGAAACGCTGACAAAATTTGCACTGCTCGAAATTAAACGACAATTTGCAAAGCCTGAAAAAAAAGCGAAGTGGGGTGAGGAGGCCTCAACTGCATTTCCCTCTCATCAACTTTGTTTTCGTCTTTAATTATTTTTTATATTTAATCGCAAGGGTCTTTCTCGTTTATTATTTTTCCTCACCTACTCGGCATACATTTTTTCTTTCTTTCTCCGTATTTTCTATACGTTTCGTTATTTAATTATAGTCCTAAATGGAGAGTGAGCGCGGTTGGAAGTTTACGCAATGCTTTGGCGATAAGGCCGATTTGGAAGATGTCACTGAAGGTATGCAATCCCAGTCACCCAACTCGTTCGCTTACATTGTGCATTCATTAGCACGTAGCTCTGGATGAGGGCTGATTGAAAGTCCGGCAATGCGCACGGTCAGTTAGTCACTAGCTGCTATATTTACCCCACCTCGATGCTAAAGCTGCTGTTTTTAAAAAAAAAAATGAACCCTGTTCTTTTTATTTTATTTTTGTATAGCCGACATAATCTCGACGGTTGAATTTGACCATACGGGCGACTACCTGGCCACGGGCGACAAGGGCGGACGCGTCGTGTTGTTCGAGCGAAACGACAACGTAAGTGTACTGAAGAATGCTCTATATCCTTAACGCTGTAGCGTGCTCATGATACTCAAAAGTGCCTTGATTTATCTTGAATGTTTAACATCATAGAAACAAGGATGCGAATACAAGTTCTACACAGAGTTTCAGTCCCACGAGCCCGAGTTTGACTACCTAAAGAGCTTGGAAATCGAAGAAAAGATCAACCGGATCAAGTGGCTCAAGCCCAACAACAACTCGCTGTACATGCTGACGACGAACGACAAGACGATCAAGTTGTGGAAGGTGTGCGAGAAGGCCCTGAAGCTAGTGACCGAGAACAACCTCCTCGATGGTGACCGTGCGCCGCCGCCCGACATCTCGCACTTGCGTTTGCCCAAGCTGGTACCCCACGAAAACATTATCGCTGCAATTCCGCGCAAAATCTACGCCAATGCCCATGCCTACCATATTAACTCCATCTCTGTCAACTCGGACCAGGAGACCTATTTGTCTGCCGACGACTTGCGCATCAACTTGTGGAACTTGGGCATAAACAACCAGAGCTTCAACATCGTCGATATCAAGCCCGCCAACATGGAGGACTTGACTGAAGTCATTACGGCCGCCGAGTTCCACCCCTCCTCCTGCAACTACTTTATGTACAGCAGCAGCAAGGGCACCATCAAGCTCTGCGATATGCGCGACTCTGCCCTCTGCGACCAGCATGCCAAGCAGTTTGAGGAGCCCGAGGACCCTGCGTCAAAGAACTTTTTCTCCGAGATTATTTCCTCCGTCTCTGACGTCCGCTTCAGCTCCGACGGCAGGTACATTCTTTCGCGCGACTACCTGACTTTGCGTCTGTGGGATATCAACATGGAAAAGCAGCCTGTGCGGACTATCACTGTTCACGATTATCTCAAGCCCAAGCTGTGCGATCTCTACGAAAACGACTGCATCTTTGACAAGTTCGAGTGCAACATTAGCGGCGACGGCAAGCATGCAATGACTGGCTCATATAACAACTACTTTAGCATCTACGATCTCGAGGACTCTGGCAACGACGTTATGCTGCAGGCCGACAAAAACGCTTTTAGAGCAAAGCGCGTCCAGGGCCCGAACGGCAGCAAGAGCAAGGTCGGAATTCCTCGCAATGGCCGCAGCGGCCTCCGCAAAGAAGACATTGACCCAGAGGCTATTGACTATAATCGCAAGATCCTCCACTCGAGCTGGCATCCCAGAGAAAATACCCTTGCAGTTGCCGCAACCAACAACCTCTTCATTTTCACCGACTGAAATCCTCTCAACCCTTCTATGTTTTTTTTGCCTCACTGTTCAATTAAACTCCCCCTTTCTATTCTCTTCATGTTTTGTTGTCGGATACCCAAAAAAAAAAAATACAATACCAGCCACTTGCTCTTTGATCATGAAAGATCTGGCGAATTGATTAATTATCAAAGGTTCGCTAGAAGTCTTGCCCAGGCCAGAGCGATGTTGCTCTAGTAGAAAAAAAATCAGGTCACCACGGCCCATGACAGATACTGAAGAAGGTACAGACCAGATTGAACTAGTAAAAGAGCGCTAAACTACCAAGAATAGCGCCATGGAGAGACTTTCAGAGTACATCAAGTTGATTAGAAGTGGCGTCTCGCCTTTAGGCGTGCTAGATATTGCCATCAACCTGATGGATGAGGATCAGAAGTAAATAAAGGGATGGCATAGGTATTGCGGTAACCTTGGGATTGCTGTTGTTAATGCGGATTTTAAAGGTTCATAACACGCTCAACTACCATAGAAAGGGAGGCTGGTTTTTATAGTCTCCTCACAGAAAATATGGTTGCTTGATGAGCACAAAAAAGGACATGACAAATGCCTGCCACGCGCTCAGGGGGGTGCCCAACTAAAGACAAGTGTGGGATGAGTTGTTTGGATTGAGGAGAGGGAGCGAAAAAGATGTTACATCCCTCCCAAATTGAATTGAAAAGGTTGTGTATCCGGTCTTGCTGACGCGTCAACAGCATTTTTTTAATGGCATTGGGAGCATTGATGGACATACTTGCGCCACCTGCCTGTCTCTCCCCTCAGGATTTCATACTCTTGCCCAGCGCTCCAACTGAGCGCGAGTTGGATGTCATACTCGTTTTTTTTGGCGGGTATAAATACACCACCCTCTGGCACTTGAATTTTTACTTTTTTTTTTGATACTTCAACACTTTTTTATTATTACATAGCAGCTTTTTTTTATTTTTATTTTTGCCATGAAGTTCAGGCTTAGTTTTTTCTTCTTCTTTTTTTCCTCCCCCATCATTTCCAACGGCCAGTTCGTGCAGCCGAACTATCCGCGGCTGGCCGTAGCTGGCGCTATCTCTGGCGCTGGCATCTTGGTTGTCGGCAGCAGTGCATATGCCGCCATCAAGCGTCTCTGGGGCCGGGAAGAGCCACCAGAGCCCCAGCTCACACCAACCCCAACTCGGCCCGAAGTCGAGGCCAAGGAGGACTTGGGTTTGCCGTCGTTTCCGGGCATATGCCCGGAAAACGTTGACCCAAGCGAGATCTCTTGGGACTTTCTTAGGCCGCTGGCTTATTCTGCGGCAGGCGGGTTCTTCGTCGCTCTTTTGCTGCCTCTGATTGCCTGCAATCAGAGATGTCACAAGAGGCCTTCCCGGATCCCGAAACGCCGTACACAGCGGATTCTCCCTCTGGGTCTCGAGGCGTCGCAGCCCGAGGCTCCTATCCCCGGTCCAGTCGCGAATTACACGCCTGTGCTGCCAGCCGATGGTGGCTATCCTCTTGGTCAGTGCAGCGAAGTCGCTTTGGCTCAGGTCAATGAGGCGACAAACATCGAGCGCCACAGCGTCGCATTCTCGGAGCTCAACCGAGTTACAAATGGTGCCTATAGCCATTGCCGTCACGTCCCTCAGACAACCGACGGGTTACAAATCTACTGGCGGCGCGGAGAAACGACAATGAGCCTGCCTCCGTTCAGTGATTGCGATACTGAGTCGTGTTATTCTGACACGTCGACTAGCGAGAGAGTTTATGGCGAGCACTACTGCCTCGACGAATTCGGCAACCTCACAGTCGACTACGAGTCGACTCAGTCGCCCAGAGAAGTAGACCAGGTCTATATTCCTCCCGACATCGACTTGGTAGCCGAGCAAATGAGGCACGAAGATTTAAAGCTCAGATTCGTGCGCCTTTGGGCTTCGATCGCAGCGGAGCGCAATGAACAGGAGCCAGCGCCTAGTGCAACGACCGAACCAATAGTAGAGCAGGGCTTTACTCCTTTCGAGCACGAGTCAGACAGAGATTCGGCATACGAGGAAAGGGTGCGCGACGCTTCTAAGAGCATATTTTCGCGCCTTCCCACTTCGGTGGCACCAGCGCGCGACCCACCAGAGCCATTGCCCGGAGAAGCCATCGGCCCGGTAGTAGAGCGGACCTCTACTACACCAAGCGTGGGCGTCAATAGTCAGCTCTTGCCAGTAGCACCGCAGCCGAGCGATTACGCCGCTGATGGTCCTAGCAATCGTAGCTGTACTCCCTCTTCGTCGGCATTGGGCGAACTGCGAGGCCAAGAACCCGAGACATCTTCAGCGGTACCAGGGCGCGGAGCACCGCAGCCACCGCTTGAAGAAACTGTCGGGCTTGGTGTAGGGCAGGACTCTGCACCAAATGATTCTACGCCAAACGACCAAGCAGTTCCCGGCCCAAGCAAACCCAATCGCGCTACCGCTTCGTCGGTGCCAAGCAATCGTCGCGGAGGCAAACCTAAGCGACAGCGGCAGCGTTCGAGAAGGCATTAAGATAACAAAGCCGGCAAGAAGACCGAGCAACTGGCCGCCGCCATCAGTAGGCAGAGCGAGCCCATTTTCATATCCATTTTCATCAGCACTTTTTCTTTCTATAACTTTTGAATTTCAAATATCACTCATACTAACTCAAATATGTCCGCCGCTAGGGAAAATCGCTCATAGAGTGTGCATATTATTATAAACAAATTTTGAAGACAGGAGAGTTTATCTTGGTATGTTTTGAAAGATCAGGTCAGAGATCTAGAAAATTGATCGATCACCAGATAATTACCGCCATGATAGCAGTAGGTCGTTGAGGCGATTTTCTTGTCTCTCTATTTGTCGAATTTTAACTTGAATTTTTTGGATTTCTATTTTAAAAATGTGGGCTAGAAGATTCGCCGGAAGTATTTTGAATTCGCGGCTAGCCACCGGAATCTCTCAGCTGGGACGACCACTGATACCCGCAGCCAAGCCGCTTGCCTCAGCCTTCGCTATGCCAAAGTTTAGTGTTCAGCAGACACGCGGTCTACAAAACCTGCAGCCACGGCGGCGGAAGTACAAAAAGGCTCAAAAGGGTCGGGTACCTGTACGTACCGGAGGCAGTACCAAAGGGAATTATATGGCGTTTGGTGACTACGGTTTGCGCGTTAAACTGGGACTCCGCCTATCAGCCAAGACTATATCAGCGATCCACGTTATGTTGAAGCGTAAGCTCAAGGCGATCAAGGGGCTGAGGATCTGGTTGCGCGTATTCCCTGATATTCCTGTTAGTACTAAAGGTACTGAGATTCGAATGGGTAAGGGAAAGGGTGCGTTTGATTACTGGGCTTGTCGTGTGCCCAAGGACAAGATCATATTTGAGGTGCGGGGACCTGGTCTGAACACTGAACTGGCTAAAGATGCTATGCGTCAGGCTGGATTCAAGTTGGGTGTGCCTACAGAGTTTGTTATCGCTAATGACGAGACTAGACAGCCAAAGAAGGAAGACTTGCCACCAACGAATATCCCTTTCTTACAAGCAAAGTAAACAGGGTCTAATAAAAAATATATGCTTTTTATTTTAAAAGTAAAAGATATGTGATAGTCGGTACCGTATAAAGAACGCGAGTAGTGAGTTGAGTATCTGAATCAACAGGATACAGTTATTAAGCTGCGATTCTGTTAGGCGACCACGTCGTACTAGCACGAGGTTCAGCAGCGTTAGGTTGTTGACGCTGACCATGTTGCCTTGGTCGTCACGCTCTACATCGGCGATGCCGAGGCACTCGTATAGCCTGACAATGGACAGGCCCAGGGGTTTGGCGCCCTCAAATGTAGTTCTGCTGGCCACCATATACGTCGACAAATGTGCCGATGGAGCGCTAGTAGACCGAGATCGGCGACTTGATGCTGGCCGTTTGGCTCTCCTACCCTTACCTTTGGAGAAGCTCGTCATGGCCGTCGATATCGCTTGGTGAACACCACTAAGACCAGTTGCAGCCGCGTCTGCCGATACCACGTTCGCCGAGCTACTTTCAGAGCTGGAGTCCGAGCCCGTGCGCTGATCCAGGTCTACTTCCTGTCGCAGGCGACTGACTACGCGACGTGGCAATGGATTGTCAACAGCCATCTTTGGCAATCTATGCCGAGGACAAGGTACGAGTCCAAAGATCTGAGGCGCCGAGTATATAAAGTTGAATACTTGGGGCAGGAACAACAGCAGCAGAGTCTTGGAAAAGTGGCCCAAGATACCACATACGGCGAACGTCATGCCCGCAAAGTAACAGTAGGTATCGCCCACGAATACTCGTGCCGGATACACGTTCCAGTAGTATAACGCACTGGATACGCCGACAAAGGGGAGCAAGAGATAGAGCGTGAACAGGTGGTTGTACTCGGCTTCGGCGTTGCCGCTGTTGACGTTAGCAATGTCCTTGGCAATAATCGATAGGGCAATGACGATAGACTGACCGACTTCGACGCCGTTGATTCCAGCCAGGATATTAATGGCATTAGTGCAAAACACAGCCATCAAGCCGATGTACACGTAGTAGAGAGTACCCAGGTCGACAATATGTGTACCCAACAGCGGACGCATAAACACTGGCACAACCACATGTGTGACTCCGTATCCCACGTAATAGACGATAAGGATGGGGATAGAGGCGATAGTCGGGAGCAGCAGCTTGAACCGCCATCTCAGGTCAAACACGTCATCAGCAAACCCCAAGAAAACCATGCTCTGGAGCGACAACAGTGCCGATAGGTACTCGCCGAGACGGTCAAATGAGAATACACGCGGGTTGTGAGGCGATTGCGGGTCCTGTGCCGACCACCATGACCTGAACTGTACGGGGATGAATAGAAATGTAGCGATAAGGTAGATTGTAGCCGCTACTACGCCCATGCTCTCGGCTAGTACTGGGTGAGTGGGTTTAGACATGTCTTTTCCCGATAAACCAACGCGCTTAAACGTGTTCACTGCTGCTGGTACCAAGCACCAAGTCGCCAGGCCCGCCAATATCGAGACACAGGTGCATACAGCCAGGGGCTCGTTGCGGAGCTGCCACATCAGCGCTAATATCACTGGTGTTGACGCCAGCGTCACCTTGTTATGCATAGCCATAGGGCGAAGCCGTCAGAATTCGAAAAAGGTGTGTGTAAAAGTACAAAAAAATGGAAAGCGAGTGTGTGGACAAAAGGAGAGAAGAAGAGGTGCAACTCAGTCTAGCTCTCAGATCACAGAACATCAGGGACTGCTTTGCTGTCCACGCCTGATTAGCTCCTTTTTCTTTTCTTTGAGTCTTTTCGTCTTTAAAACATTCTTCTTTTTTTTACTACCAGCAGCGTCGACGTGTTTAGTTTGTAAAGCCGCACCAGTATGCCCCTGGGCTTCTTTCTACGAGCCATTACCGCTTTACCGACATAAACAACACAAACAGAATGTCCACAAAGAGGGCTTACTTGGAGGCCGACAATGCAGGCGCAGTGGGAACTTCAAATGCCGAAATTGAGCCCTACTCAACATACTTGGCGGCTCACGAAGTACTGGTTTCTTTAAGAGCTGTGCGTAGCGAGTGCGAGATTATAGAGGCAGGACAACGAGCCCTATTAACAGTCAGAACATCAGCTCCGCTGCCATCAGCAGTTCGACAGGTCGCCGTACGTTTGGTCGCGCTACTCTGTGCTCATCCAGCGACAGACTCAGTCGCCATGGTTGCAGGGTTGACATTGGCACTGACGACAGCCGAGCCATCGGTCCGGTGCGAGATCTACCAAGCTCTGGGGTCACTCTATGAAGTCAAGGGCATATTTGCTACAGTAGACATTCCCGATGACGCCAAGAGCGCATTAGACGCAGCGATCCTGAGCGATTTGAACCACTCACAGCATCACTTGCGCAGCGCAGCGCTAGCCCTCTTGCCTATAGTCAGGCCGCACGGCCAGTATACGGGACCCAACTCTGTGTTCAACACGATCTGCAGCTACGCGGCCGACGCGCACCCAAAGGTCAGACAAGCAGCGCTATGTGCTATCCTACGACAACACATGATGGGCGCGGCTCTGCCAGTTGAGATGTACGATGAATGCGTAGTAGCAACCAAAGACGATTTCGAGCAAGTACGTCTGGTTGCCATTGAGCTTGTCTGGGCGATAAGCAGCGCGTACTCAGAGTATCCAGTAGTCATTGAGAAATACGAGACTACCGAGACCATTCGCTTACTCGATGATGCGTTTGTCAAGCTCTGCGACATGGTCAACGACAGTTCGGTTATTGTGCGGCAGCGTGCGTGTGCCATTCTAGGTCGATACCGGGATGTCAAGCATACGTTTCTATCGCAGACGTTTAGCAAGCAGGTTATGTCGAATTTGCGTCGGTTTGCGCACCGTGGGCCGCGCGGGAAATCTGGCCGGAAGCGGGGCTATCATCCGAAACTATCCAATACTTCTATACCGACGCCCGAGGGTGACGCCGACGTTGAATCCGACGAGTTCAGGCTACTGGACTCGGGAGCCGCCGGTGCGTTTGTGCATGGCCTAGAGGACGAGTATCAGGAAGTGCGCGATGCTGCCATCGAGTCTATCACCGAGCTGAGTATTGGCAGTACCGAGTTTGCTGCCAAGGCAGTTGACTTTCTCGTTGATATGTTTAACGATAGCAGCGATCGAGTACGGCTGTGTGCTATCCGCGCGCTTGTTGCCATTGGAGACCGGTCGATTATCCAGCTTACTGAAGAACAGCTGTCCATTGCTTTGTCGGCAATGAAAGATGCCAGTCATATTGTGCGCGAGGGCATATACTCCTTTCTAGCCGTGTCGGTCGTAGCTCAGCCAGAGGCTCTTACCAAACTGATGGCTGCCATCAAGTCCAGTCTCGACAAGTACCCGGACGACCAAATGCCGATATACAAGGCGCTCATGGCTCTTGGCCTCAGCCACTCCGACGTCATCAACACTGCATTCGTGCGCGCGCTATTGGGAATCAGTGAGCATTACCTGAGCCGCGAGGCAAGGATCGACGATACTGTCTATGCTGGCAATGTGATATTGCTTATGAACACCGATCTTCCTACTCGCCGGGACTTGGCCCTCGTATTGCCCGACTACGTGTTCAGCCATCTGCCATACCTTCGCGACAAGTACCGTGGCTGCTTTCCACAGGACTTAGTTAGATCCGTTCCATATGAGCTCGAATTTGTTAGGCAAATGCTTGAGCAGCCTCGTGACGATCCAGCTATCGCTCAGCTCTCGTTAGACGACAGGCGGCGCCAAAAGTCGAGTGCATTGGCGAATATCCGCAACGTGTTGGGCCTGGTGTGCGACCGAGAGGAGCTTCACAGCGGAGGTGATATTGAGCGCTCGTGGCAAACAGAGACGGCTGCGCTACTTGCGCGCAGGATTGGCGAATTCGAGCGGAGTTCTGAAAACATCGCCGCTGGTACTACCGCTGTGCAGCAGGCCGACCACGCGGTCGTTGACTATGCCAAGGCCGTTGAGCTCATGCTAGTTGTGCAGTCTCGGGCGGCCACTATGCTGCGGCGACAAGAGCATATCGATATGGCATCTAGTATCATGTTTGGCTTGTACAAGATTGAGGCTAGGTCATTGGGTCTCGATCCGGGCTGTAGACTGGCGCTAGTATACTTACGTCTATTCGCTCATGCCGCCTGGCTCCATGCCCATTCAATGGCTCGCTACGACAAGAGACTCGCAGAAAGGCTGTATGCCGAGTTTGCCTTGCGCGCCAAACGGACAGAGCAAGTGCTTCGAGATCGGTCTGTTCACCCCTCCGAACTTGTCAACCTTGTGCAACAACATACCGAGTCCACAAATCCAATGCCCGCCAGCGACCATGCAGAGTCGATTCTGGCTTTTATTGCTGGATTCAAGCCCCTTTTGTTTTCTCCAGCCGGTCACTGCCAGCTCGTATCGGCCAACTGCTCCAAGACTGCTATTGCTCGGCGACCTGTCGAGTTTAACCACATATTCCCGCTACACTTGTCTCTCACCTCATCGCTGTCGTGGGTCGCGCACAGATCTAAAATCGTCGTCGTGGTTACGCTGCCGACTAACGAAATAATTACTTTGCATCCGCCGCCAAGTACGCTGAAGCCCTTGTCGCCTATGCACTGGTCGTTAGAGTGGGATGAAATACCAGTGTCTCTGCCGTTGAGCTCAGGCGAGAGCACTGCGGTTGGAATGACTATCGCACTACAACACACTGCCGATATCCCGTGGTCCGACTCGTTTATCATCAAGGGTGCTATGGTCCCGGATACATACAAAATCGAAAGCTACTATAAGGCTGCTGGTGACATCGGTCATATATGCATACCAATTGCTGACGCAAGCTTATCTATAGGCGTGAGCCCAGTCGAATTTAAACCTCCGCCTTCCACTTTTACGCGAATCTAAAATGAAAATTTATCCATTCTCGTATGAATTTTTGCATAAAAATAAATGACAAAAAAAATATATGTTGGCTAGAATTTGGATGCGGTATGATGACTACGACCAAGGTTATCCAGATCCTTGACTTTGTAAATACGGACCATCCAATTCTCAGTCGTATACGCCTCCTCAAAGTTATCCAAAGTGACCGACGTTGGCAGTTTCTGCTTACGAACCCGGTCAAAGCCCTGACCGCCCATGACATCGGCGAAGCGGTAGTAGCTGAGCTTGTGCATCAGCGAGTTTTTCATCGCTGGACTAGCATCATCGCTGATCGCATACTGGCCCTGAGAATTGTAAAACTCCTCTTCCTTGACATCATCAGGGTAAACGCCCTGAGCAATGCGAACCATCCACAGGAACTTGTTGATATCATCGCCCGAGTACCCGAGCATCGCTCCAAACACAACCAGCACATAGTCGACATCATGATGCCGCGCCAACTCATATGCAGTATCTTCATCGGATGCCATGATTTTGCCTACTGTGGCAATATGCGTATTGTTCCAAGTATTGTTGTCAACCAATGTTGTCCGATCTGCCATACCAGCGAGTTGATAGCCGTAGTCCCACCACGAAAGTACTTTAGCGTCGGGTTTGGTGTTTTGACGTAGCCAGTAATAAGCCTCGCGGAAATCGTCGATAATAATATGTGAGCCATCGGGGCCACGCGACGACAAAACAACCGAGGGCGACGAGTATGCTGTAGAGGTAATCCAGCTGCAGTGCCACTGGAACATGCACAAGAGGAACATGAAACAAGTCATGACCACGAACTTAGGGAAGAGCGCGTAGAAGCGCTTGAGTGCAGGCGAGAGCTCCTTGGATACTGGTTCCGATGGCTGCGTTGCGGTTCCATTTGCGCTGGTATCTGTAGTAGACTCGGCTGCCTTTGCTGCGTTCTTCTTGGCTGTCTTGCCCCGCTTACCCTCCTTTTTGTGTCCGCTCGCCGAGTCCGTATCCTCAATAGTCGTATCGTCAGACACCGCATCTGCCGGGCTCTTAACTGCATCAGGAGTGGCCTTTGCTTTCACTTGAGCAGCGGGAACGTCGCGGAAGTTCAAGTACGTCTCAAATACATGGGCCATAGCCACACCAGCCAACACGCACACGATGGGCGTCAGCGTCAGAATCAAGCGAACCATGACGCTAGCAAAGTAAGCGGCAAAGATCGAGTACAGGATAAGGAACACGTGGTTGTCAGTGAGCTCACTGAAGCTAAAGTAGATACCTGCAGGCAGGAGCCAGATCAGCATATTTAGGTCAAAGAAGAAGTTTGGCCAGGCCGTTGGCTGGTGCTCAGATACCGAAGCGATAATAGGGATATGGATCTTGGCATACCCGGTATCCCACAGCGAGTAGAAGCGCCCAGTCCACGGGGCAATTACACCACTCATAGTGAGCAAGACGAGTCCGCTCAAACCAACGACAAACAAAGAGACGACGGCTCCACGCAGCAGGATCCGGAAGTGGTTCTCGGGTACCAAGGTACGAGCAAAGTTGGCAAATGCAACAAGCTGGATAAGCCCAAATGTGCCTAGCGCCGCCATGTGCTCACTAGTAAATGTGGGCTGGAATCCGACAAATGGAATTTGCATACTGGCCAGAGTACCGATCACGTAAAAGGTCGAGTACGCCACATAAAGACGGTTGCTGAAGCGACCCATCGCCAACAGGGCAAACACATGGAGCGGAATAAGGTTGATGATAAACACGTAGCCACCCCATGCCGAGACCATGTAGAAATAAGAAATGGCCGTCAATGCGCCATAAAGCGCCGAGCCCAATCGCACCGATCGCAGCCACAGGAAGAAAGTAAACACGAGCAAGAAAATAGCAATACCCTCGTTATCATAGGAACCCGCTACTGAGCGCGAAATGTATCCGGGAGCCACGCCAATAAACGCAGCCGCCAATAGACCAGCAGTGGCGTTCTTGACTTCCTTTCCCAAGTGGTAGGTGGCAATAGCAGTGAGTGCCGAAAACGCCGGTGCAAGGAACACACAGACGTTGCGAATGTCGACTGGGATGTTGAGGAGATGCAGTGCGTTGTATATAGTCGCCGAGGTGACCATGATGCCTGGATAGAGAGTGCCGCCAACAACGCGGCCTAGTGGGTACCAAGCTGTCTCGTCAAACCAATTCCAGAACTTGTCAAAACCATGGTTGACCAGATAACGTGTGGTGCGATAGTTGAACCAGGGGTCAAACTCGTGAATCACAGACTCGAAGCGAATGACAGAGTACAGGCGCGAGCCAATGGCAACCAAAGAAATTAGTCCCAAGATGGCGATGCGCAATAGCGAAGCTTGGTCCGCCGCAGTTAGACCCAGCACCTTATTTGCCATGGCCAAGGTCAGAGCAAAAAAAAAAATAGTGAATTAGAAAAACAATATTTATGAACGATGATGCAAAGTAGTCTTTTCTAGACGATCGCGTCAACATCACTTAATTGGTGCCAGCATACAGGTCTGCCCAGATCGATTATCCACGATCTGCTAATCGCTTAGAAGCTAGGATATTTTTTTTTTGTAGGTCAGCAGCTTTGACAATGACCTTCTACTCTGTTTCTTAAATTAAAGTCCTTATTTTTTTATCGCTGTCTTTATTTCTAGCTAGCTTGGCCCTACTCGCTCTCTAGTTTGAATCCAAAGTCTGTCACGGCGATCGACAGACTTTTCGCGTAGTAGCTCTGCTCTCTTGGCATATCTCTCGCAATTCAATCAGCCGATTAGCAACAATGAAGGAACCAGTGCTTATTCAGGCGCCAAAGCAAATGTATGAGCAACTCAACAGTTATATACTCTGCCTTGTAGCTGTCACTAGTATCCACAGCTGCTAATTCGTACCCGCTGCCTCCCTTTGTTCTGTGCCTTGCTGTCATTGTATTCCTATGTAGTCATTGCATTCAGTTTGGCGTTCCCAGCCCGCACGAAATTCGCCAGGCTGCCGAAGTTGAGATTAACCAGCGTGATCTCTACCTGGCCGAGAACCATAAGCCTGTGCCACATGGTGTCCTCGATCCGCGCCTGGGTATCTCAAAGAACAGCGATACTTGTGCCACATGTGGTCAGCATATGTCAGAGTGCGTGGGCCACTGGGGCTACATTTCTCTGTGCGTGCCCGTCTTCCACTTTGGCTACTTTAAGATGACCCAGACCATTCTTCAGGACATCTGCAAGACGTGCTCGCGAGTCATGCTGGAGGAGTCCGACCGACGCAGTACTTTGATTACGCTGCGGAGGCCCGGTATTGATGGACTGCAGACGCGGGCAGTTGTCAAGGGCGTCAACGACCGTTGCAAAAAGGTCACATACTGTCCTCACTGCACGGCAACCAACGGCGTAGTCAAAAAGGGCGGTCCACTAAAGATCATCCACGACAAGTACCGTCAGAAGCGTACTGCGCAGGAGCAAGAAGAGTTTCGAGGCACCCTAGCCAATGCTGCCGAGGCCGACCCACAGCTCAAGTTGTTTGTCTCGCGCGCGCACTCCGAAGAGATGACTCCTCTGCGCGTCTACAATCTGTTTAAGAATATCTCGGATGAGGACTGCGAGCTGATGGGCCTCAA
>JANBQS010000559.1:0-15375 GCA_027577415.1 Coemansia sp. RSA 922
TCGGCTGCTTAAGAGCTTAAGCACTACTGCGCCTGCCAATACTCCTGATAAGGCGGATACGTGCTCGGGCGAGGTTGAGAGCGATTCAAAGCAGGTAGAGCCAATCTGAGTGTACATTTTTTTTTGTTTAGTGCGTATTCTTGAAGAAATATAAATAAATTCAAAACGATCATCGATATGTTTGCGAATGCTTTAAAGCTACTTTTCGTCGCCTAGATTCATAACCTCCATTAGCGCGCCGTACAACTACATAAGAGTAACATAAACACCGGTTAGTTGATATCTATCATCACTGATCATATAATTGAAGCAAGCCATTTGTTGCGCACGTACCATTTTAATCTTTGCCCGTATTTCGTTTGCCTCTTCGGTATGCTTGTCTGCGAGTCTACTCAAAGTACGGCATAATACATGGTGTGTTAGTAGATATGGTGTGTATGATTGTTAGCATACATATAAACCAAAGGCATGAGCAAGATTCAATTTTTACTTACTTTTCCAAATGTTTGACCTTGTCATCGATAAACATATCTGCCTCTTCCAGGGTCATTTGCAAGTGAAAGCCGAAACCTACACTAACATAAATATATGTCGTGTCTGGTACAAAGGCTTTTACGTAAAAATCCGATCCCAAATCTACCCTAGTCTCAAGTTCCTCTAGTCCTTGCTTACGGATAGTTTCGATGTGTGTCTTTAGTTTGAGGTACTCTGACATACGGTTATAGATTGTGTCTCGGAGTCCTAGTACTTGCTGTAAATCGGGTTGGAGGCGATCGGCGATAAAGTCTTCATACTTTTTAATAGAACTTTGTATCTCTTGCGGATATTTCGAGTAGTTGAGAGAGGGTAGCTCAGGAGAAAGAACACTCATTTTTTTCTTTGTATAGACTTGTGTGAGATATAAAGTGACAAATAAAAAAATATGAAATACCTAAAAAAAAAAATATACAGGGCCACAAAATGTGTAATCGTCATGGTTTGTTGTAAAGGCTTGCACAAGTTATGGAAAGTGATCGAAAATCAATTATACTTTAATTATACGCAACTTTAATAACATCCTGGTATGTATGGCATCCGCTAAATCGTGCGCGTAAATTGCGCCATATGCATACTTGACCCAGTCACATACTATAGGCAGTCCTGTCCCCCACTGGCTCAGCACAACATCGCCATCGTCAGTATAGCCTATTTGAATACGGCTGTGTTCGAAAGGAACATCTGGCAAAACTATGGCGGTTAGGCCAAAGTCTTTACTCCCGATCTGTAAGAACTGACCCTCGAAGGTTAAATAGGTCGCGTCGTCAATAACCGTAATCCCAAATACAGCACCATTGTCCGTTGCGCCGTGTACCACCGTTTGTTCCCCATCCCACCTGCCTGTGCGGTTAAAAACGCCGGTCCAGTCCTTGCCATCAAACATGGTCCGTCTTTCTTCTTTGGGACCATCATCGTCGCCTCGGCCTGGAATATGTAAGACAAAACGGTCGCCCTCAACTACTTCCTCGCCATTAATGTCGCGAAGCTTGAACTCGGAGTTTTGGCTCGCATGCGTTTTTGTAATGGTCTGTGACGACTCCTCATCAATTAGTACCTGGACAGTCGTTGAGCCATCGGCTAACCTGGAGATGGTGCGAGTTTTAGTTGAAGGGCCAAATGCGTAGCTGACGCTGGGGTCCTTTGTGTCTACTGCCCAATACTCCTTGCCGCGGTTGACGACAAAGAAATGCGATACGCACAGGTCGGCTTTGGCTTGGGCGAATTTGGCAAGCTCGGCCATATCCATAGTTGCCGTCGATTCGAGGTACTTGGAAATCGTATTGTCATCGATCAAGTAGCTGGATTGCAGGGTATCAGCGTCTCGGCCAAACACAAAGCATAGCACTGGTAGTTGTTCCAGTTGCCACAATCCATCCACCTCTACAAACTTTGTGGTGGACATGTCTGAGAGTGGACGGGATCTCCACAAAAGTGACATGGCAGCGTTTCGGGATTTGTAGCTGAACTTGACGGATGAGTGAAAGTGGCTAAGCAGCGTAAAGTGGTCCCGCTCCAAGACAAAGAATCCCTGATATGGTCTCTTTTCCAGTTCACGCTCGCCACTAAACGTAGTCGAGTTGACAGTCACGAAGTCGCTACGTCTGTCCTCTAAGCACTTTTGCACTCTGGTTAAATCAACGTAGTCGGGTACATAGACGGTAGGCGCTCGTAAGGGTGGTTCTCCTGCAATTTTTGTGACGGCTGGAGGTGGCACGTATAGATATTTTACCATATTCTCATAAGTGAGAAAGTCTGTAAAAGTAGGTGTAGAGGTAGGATAGGTGGGATAGGTAAATGGCAAAGGAGCGGAAAAGTAGTACCGGTATAAAACAACGGCGGCTAGGACGAAAAGAACGTGAAGTGGAGCCGCCATTATTTTGTATACACAGTGGCTGCGCAAATAAAAATAAATGTGAGATAGGCAAAGAAGAAAAGAAGAGCTGATGGCTACAGCGCAAGTGTCGCTTTTTCATCAGCTATGTAGTTGGATTCACACTCTGTCGATCACTAATTCCAGACTTCAGGCCTAATCCAGTTTAGTTCTTGGTTCTTTTTCCGCAGCCTGGTGGCAAGCGTTGTACTTAATGACAACTTTGAGCACTACTCTTGTCTGGGTATATGCACCTCTTGGTCTTTTTTGTTTTGACTGTGGAGTGGGGATTTCGTTATTAGACAGTGTCTAAGAAAGCTTGGTAGGACATGTGCTAACCACGCAGATCACAAAAAGGAGACAGGAAATATTGCAAAACCCTTTTGCCAAGCCTGGCAAAAAAAAAAAAATAGACTGCATGCCAAAGAGCTCAAAAAGAGTGCCAAAGGCGTGCCCTAGCTTTTCCAAAACGAACCAACCTTTCTCCACCATTCCACTACTTTTCTTTAAGCTACCCAACTTTTACCCACTTTTTCCAGCCAGCCAGAAATTACTAACCATGTCTAGCCAAGTGTCATCAGCTCAGAACCTCCCCTCCAATGTCTTGTACAAAGTGCTAGACTATGCAACAAGAGTAGTAGTTTTTCCAAGTGTGGACTACAGCCCCATCATTAAGGAATGTCTCTCGGTTAGCTTCGTGTGGAGACAGGCAGCTCTATAATACATGTGGAGAGAGCTCAATCTTGACATAGACAATGAGGGTAATAGCATCTATTTCAATCGCTACAAATGGGCCAAGAATTTCAAGCTGCCAAGCAATGCTGCGGCCCTGGTTAGGTCATTACGTATACGCTTACCCATGAGTGCCATCGTTAACGGTAGAGCCCAAGAACTGCTGCAAGAGTACATGGGTGAAGCAACGCATTTAACTCTAGCTCATAAGCTTGCTATCACTGTTAATGACCATCCCCAAGAGTTGGAGCTTCCGGCGGATACAGCCAATAGCAATACTCTCGAGTTTACTCAGCTACTGAGCTCACTGGTCCAATCGCCAACAACTACAACTAAAATATGGTATGTTGGAGCAGATAACGGTTCTGCCAAGCTTATTGTAGATGCTTTTGGGGTTCTTGTGAATTCTCTATCAAGTAACACCAAGCACTGTGCAGTTGATGTACGAGCGGTTGATACAAGATTTCCATCAGCTATTGAGAATATTTCCATGATTTCCACACTTGATGTCAACTGCGCGACAAGATTAGGTTTGCAAACACAACTTGTGCACAAGTGTGCCAATACGCTTAAAGCATTGGGTATCAGAATAAATGACCCAAAGACAATGTTTTATGATATAAATGGCGATGATGTTGTCTATCCAAATTTAGAACAGCTACAATTAATGTCATATATACCGGAACACCCAAGCAGGAGGCCTTTAGCCCCCAGTATTGTACCATTCCCTGAGTTGAGAATATTGAAAGTTATACTGGAGTATCCATTTGGAGATGATGTACTGTTCAGAGGAAATAATGCGACTCTAGAAAATCTTGCGATTTGGACAGATAGAACAACAGTGAATATGCTAAATAGTAGTCCTGCGTTTGGCAGCAAGTTTAATAACTTGCGGAAAGTGGCCATTCATGACGATTATAGCGATGGAGATTTATCTCTTGTTCCAGAAGGCCTAATGGCAAAATTCCTAGGCAAGCTAGCGGGCTCTGCTTGTAGCTTAAAGCTAGTATCACCAATATCGGTTGGGAGCCTACTATCATTAGTACAGCTTAAAAGTGGTTGTGATAATATCCAAGTGTTTGAAGCGACTTTGATTACTCTAACTGTTTTCGACACCCTATTTGTGATAAAAGCATTGCCAGCTCTAGCCAAACTCACATGTGGCCTAGACAGGTTGGGTTCGGAATTAGAACATATTGCTGCTGAAGAGTTACCAGATCATATTGCTTCTACTTATTGCGCTGTGGGAAAGCAGCTAACTACCTTGACAATATCTTTTGACAGAGGCACGGAGAACAACACAGCGGTTTCGTATATTATGCTTTTGGCCCTTGCATGCCCAAAGCTCCGCCGAATCACTATACAGAAAGATACCATTCCAGACTACTTTACCAGAGTAGCGGAAATGCTGCAGAGTGGCCCGTTTAGCAAGTATGCCTCGCAACTCAATCGCCTTCGTAATGATGTTCATTAGTTTGACAGTGTTAGCAATAGTTGGAGGAAATATTTTTAATTGGTTTACCGAATAAACATGGCTTTGACAATTGTATAATTCTTGACTGTGACATTGGAAATAACACCAGCACTGCGTTTGTGTTCAAATTACTGATGGCTCACCTCTACCGGCTTGAGTGAGTCGGCATTTATTTTCAAAGAGACGAATACTGAAAATGCTGTCCAAGTCCTGCCCCCACCGCAAAAGAACTGCTAAGAGCGAAAATAATAAAAAAAGAACATTCAATAAAAGCCAAAGTCTCAAAAGTCGGCAATTGCCAGCAGCAGGCGAAAGAAAAAGAGGGCCAGTTGGTTGGGAAAAGGGGGGCTCTCTCTCTTCTCCGCTCGTACCTTATTCCTCCATTTTTATATTAGCAAACGGCAACTGAAAGGCTACATTTTATATCAAATGAGCGAGAAAAAATTTACAAGTGTAGTTGTAATTTCCAACAAGGAAAAACGCATGCGTTACTTTGAATTTAAGGTCATAGAGGGAACTCATCTTGACACCATCATAACCACGGCCGAAAACATAATGGTGTTTTTAGTAAACGGACTAGCCAAGCGTGGAGACAATACTTTAAGCGAGCTGGATCATTATATATTCCTGAATAGTGATGGAAGGCCTATTCACAAGGTAGAATACAATTCAGAGGATCAAATTTACTTTTATGTGACAATGACTGACAAGGATTGTAAAGTGATTGATGGGAATCCATCACATGGAAATATCTTTAAACACTATGGAAAGTGCATAATGGATGGCACAAAAGTCATTTTCATGAGCGCACCATAGAATAACTAGCAATGTTAAAGGCACGGAGCTGATGGAAACTTGCCAAGCACTGCACTGTCTAGACGTCTCAGTAGCAGTTAGCCCTTAAAGCCACAGCATTGCTCCAAACGAGGTGGGGAGTTTCGGCTAAACACACAAGTACATTCTTAGAGACAGTAGTAGAATATAAATTTATAGCAGTAACATGTATGCCATTTTTTAGAACAAATAAAATCAATACCTGTTTATAGCTACAAAAAAATGGCACCGGCAGAGGTAATAAAAGCTAATGCTTTCTAATGAATGCCTATACTCTCGCCCCATTAATTTTGCTCTCTCTCCTCAGCTAATATTTTTATTATACCATGGTTGGCTATTACTTTTATGTTGTAGGAACACTGCTGGCGTTGTCGGCTTTTGGTGTAAGGATTGACGACTGTAACTTGGCATACTGGAAACCACGACTGATGAATACACGCCTTGTAGACGACATGCATCCAGCGCCCCGACGCACCACCAGCAAGAAACTGTCATTCCTAGACCAACTTCCAAAGCAAAAGCGAGTATTAGGCCCACACACCGAAATGAAAGACACCTCGATTAATACCCAGCGCATTAACGTCTTGGTCGATGATAGATACGTAGTTGTTGGCGTAGACTGCTTCTAGATAATTAATTTTAAGCTTGATTGTAGTCCCATCATCGTCTCCGACTAAGCAATCGATCGATCTTGTGATCTATCTGTAGCGCATTTGTCAGATTGAGCAAGCCTTTGATATCGTTTTATTCTATTATTTTCAGTTATTGTTAAAAAAAAAGTCAAAAACTTGGCTAATATGCAAGCAGCTTTACAACGCTCGCCACAGCGGATTGGATGGATCACAGTCGCCACAGCCTTGGGAGTAGTTATCGTAGCAGGAGCATCAATAGCCGTAGCCACGCAATGCATGCGATCAAGTCACAATCGTTCTTTGCGTTTACGCGAAGCCAAGAAACGGTATCGCCAACTCGTATCCGAACTGTCCGAGTGCAAAGGTATCCTCAACTTCATGGACTCTGAGACCATGCCACAGGCACAACGACTAGCAGATGAGGCGCAGGACGGAGATCTGGCTCGAGTAGAGGTAATTCATCGTCAGCTTATGCTCATGGGTGAGCAGCTATTACAGTTGATGGAGAGGATCGATGGAGTGGCGCCGGCTCTAGTACTCGATGCCGCACAAGTGGAACCGTGGGCCGAGCATGAAGAAAAGCTAAAGGCTAAGTATGAGAAGGATGGACTGGGAGCGGTGTTTGAGCTGGCGGGGGATCTGCGGGCGATACGAAAGGGGATGAGTAGGAAGGCTGAGAGGAGGGCGCAGGCTATTGATAAGCTGAAGAGTAGCGTGAAGCGGCTGCTGACTGAGCCATCGGTAGAATCGAGCTAAGGCTTTGAGAGGACCCGGGTACAATTCGTCATTGCGTGAGAAACGAACGCATGACGTGCTTCTGCGTGCTTGCAGTAGAAGGATAAGGGGGAGAAGCGTGGCTTTATCTATCTCTACACGCGTGTATAAATTGCGTCCGCTCTCTTGCTCATTCTTTCTCCCCCACGCTCTCTTGGCATCATCTTCCTAAGTTATTCCCTACTATTAGCTGAACAAAGCCTCAAACCCAACCATGTCTTCCATACTCTCTCGCCTTCCATTCGACGAGACACTCATCTACGTTAATGGCGAGTGGACAAAGTCGCAAGCCTCACAGACCTGCCGTGTCGAGAACCCCGACACTGCCGAGACTATTGCCACAGTGCCCGAGTGTAATGCACAGGATCTGGATCTTGCCGTACAAGCAGCGTACTCTGCGTTCCACGACGGGCCCTGGGTAAACGAGTATTCAGGCGCTCAGCGGCGTGACGCTCTACTCGCACTAGCGACGGCAATCGAGGAGAGCCGACAGGATATCGAGGAGCTGGAAAGCCTCAACACTGGCAAGCCAATAAACGACGTGCGGGTGGAACTAGACGACACGATCGATCTATTCCGGTTCTTTGCCGGGTACGCCGACAAAGTAGAGGGCCGGCATATTGCGGCACAGACTAACCGCAATCTGGAGGGGTATACGGTCAAAGTTCCCGTGGGTGTTGTTGGATTTATCAACGCCTTCAACTACCCTATTTGCTTGCTGGCTTGGAAGGTAGCGCCGGCTCTTGCGGCGGGATGCACAGTTGTGTTCAAGCCTGGGCCGCAGACACCGTTGACCACGCAGTATTTCGCATATTTGCTGCACAAGACCGGGAAATTCCCAAAGGGCGTGTTCAATGTGGTGCTGGGCGGCGTTGGAGTAGGCCAGGCTTTGGTGGACCACGATTTGGTTGACAAAATCGGGTTCACTGGCTCGGTGGCTACTGGCAAGCAAGTGATCCGGTCGACTGCGTCTACGCGCAACGTACGCTGCACGTCGGTGGAGCTAGGCGGCAAAAGCCCTGGCGTTGTGATGCCCGACGCTGACTTGGACAAGACCGCCAAGCTCGTAGTCAGCGGATGCATGGCTAATGCCGGAATGAACTGCAACGCCTTGACTCGCCTGTGGGTGCACCGGTCGATCTACGACGAGTTTATGCCTCGACTCAAGGCCGCCGCCGAGGCTTTGGTTCTGAACACGCCGCAAGACACGGCGACCGAGATGGGTCCGCTAATCGATAAGCGCCAGTACGACCGCGTTCTGGAGTACATCCGCATCGGCCGCGATGAAGACCAGGCTGCCTTGCTGACGGGCGGCCAGCCGGCGCTCGGCCGCGGGTACTGGATCCAGCCCACTATATTCTACAATGTCAGTCCCACGACGCGCATTGCTACCGAGGAGATCTTTGGTCCCGTGCTCTCGGTTCTCGAGCCCTTTGATGAGTTGGACGAGGTTATTGAGATTGAGCGCAAGAACGAGTTTGGCCTTGCTGCGGGTATTTTCACCCGTAGGCACCAGGATATCGCCAAGTTCACCCGCAAGCTGCGTAGTGGCACTATCTGGGTCAACAACTATAACGCCTTGTACTCGTACTTGCCCTTTGGCGGCTTCCGCAACTCTGGCTTTGGCCGTGAGCTTGGTTATGAGTCCTTTGACGGGTATCTGGTTCCAAAGTCGATCATTGACGACATCTCCTACTAGAAGGCCTAATCCGCCTTCTATTGATTGGTATAAAGAAAGTGGTCAGGCGCTCTCTCAACCTTTGGACCCTTTTCCCTTTTCTATTGAGGCTGCCAAGCTTTTCTTTGTCTTCTCTATCTTTTTATTTCAATTTTTTTATTTATCATTTCGTCTATCAAATCTCACTGCTAATCTAGCAAACCACCACCACACACCGACGAAAATGAGCTGGAAGGGGTTCAAGAAAGCGCTGGAGCGCATGCCGCACCAGCTTCAATCCAAGATTCGCAAGGGCGGAAACACAGTCGACCCCGAATTCGATGACCTACGCGTACGTTTTGTAGACCTAGAGGCTGCAACCAAGGACCTGTTCTTGCAGGCGGCCAAGTTCCGCGACAGCATCCGCGGCATGCTCCTATACCAGACCTCGTATCTGGAGCAAGTATTGGCCATGTACCGGCCCATTAGCACTGACCCGGAGGGCGTCAGTCAGCCAGTGGGCGACTATGTGGACGAGGGGGCGTCGCCTGAGCTACTGCGAGTAGCCGAGGAGTTTCATCGGCGGGTCGAGGGCATCAAGCATAAAATCGACCCGCAGCTAGGAGCCCTAGACACATCTGTGGTGGAACCCTTGCAGGAGATGATGTCGATGCTGAAGAACGTGCACAAGGTTTTGCAGAAGCGCGACCACAAGCTCATTGACTACGATCGGCACCGTACCACGGTGGAGAAGATGGAGGCCAAGGAAGGGTCCGAGGGGCAGCGTAGTTTGGGTGAGGAGAAATCGTACCAAAAGACTATGGCGCAGTACCAAGAGTCCTCTCGAATGTACAACTACTTTAACGACACGTTGAAGGCCGACCTTACTAAGCTCTTGGCTCTGAGGCAGTCGTTTATCGACCCTATTTTCATCAAATTCTTCCGCGTCCAGCACCAGTTGTACTCGGATTTGTTTAGAGAGTTCTCGGAAGCCGCTCGTAGCTGCCCCGCCTTTGATTTGTCCACGCCTGTAATGGCCGCCTGGGAGCCAAAGTGGGGTAGGGCCCTACAGTGTTTGGGCTCATTGGATATTTTCGGTGTCGGTCCGATGATGGTCGCGCCCTTGCCCCTGGATGACGTTGATAGGAGCATGATGGGTACTATTAAGGGCACTTTTAGAAAGAAGGATAAGTCCGCTACGCCCACCGTTGCCCCTGCTATGTTTGGTAGAGAGAGTACTGCGTCTTCAGCTTCGGGTCTGGGCGGCAGCCCCACTCCCTTGCATCCGCCACCGATCGGCGCACCTGTTGGCGGCAGCCCCTATGGTACTTATCAATCGTCATTCCCTCAGCAACCCCAGCAGCCGCCACCAGCAGCCGATGTGAAATCACCCTATGGTAACTACGAGTCCTCGTTCCCGCAGCAGTCGCAGCCTCAACAGCCACCCAAGACTGATGTGAAATCGCCATATGGCGCTTACGAATCGTCGTTTCCTCAGCAACAGTCGGGTGCGGGCTATCCGCCAGCAAACGCCCAAGCTAGCTCGTCTGCTGCTCCACCACCGGCTTACACCTCGCCACTGGTCGATAAACCCCCTGCTGCGTCTCCTCGCGGTGCACCACCGCCTCCTCGTAATAACGTCCAGTACGTTGTGGCGCTCTACGACTATGCTGCACTGACTGAAGGCGATTTGTCGTTCAAGGAGGGCGATAGAATCGAGCTTGTGCACCGCGCAGAGTCTAAAGACGACTGGTGGACGGGTAAACTCAATGGTGTCGAGGGCGTGTTTCCTGGAACCTATGTAACCGATCCCAGGTAGATCTTTATTCTTTTTTTCTTTTCTTACGTTTCAATTTTTTTTTCTTCCCCCTAATCTACCGAATGACGTCATTATTCCTCACTAACCCTCAACTGGCCCCATTTTCTATAATTCTAGCCTGTGTATAAAAAGGAGGGGGCGAGATCTAAGGACTGCTTTTTTTTTTTTTTTTCCTCTTTCTTTCTTCAATTTTATTTAAGCAGCTTTGTATATTACGTCCCTTTATTTATTAACGATGATTCGTGGTGCGCTACTAGCTTGGACTACTATAGCCGAGAAGCAACCTCTTTTGACGCTCGCAGCAACCAACGGGACACTAGGCGGCGTTGGTGATCTCCTAGCGCAGGCAATCGAGCACCACAACACAAAAGACGGAAGCCGGTTCAAATGGAACACAGCCCGTACCTTGCGGTTTGTCACATGGGGAGCACTATGTGCGCCAGTATTCCACAAATGGTACATGTTCATAAACACTCGGATTCCACTGGCCACTAAGGGCAGGCCGTTTGCCTTGAGCTTGGCCAAACGTGTGGCTATGGACCAGCTGTTGTTTGCGCCTCTGGGTATTGCGGGATTCTTCATTGGTATGAATTTTATGGAGGGCAGAAACTGGGAGTCGGCTCGTATACGGCTGAGAGAGTATTATTTGCCTACTATGGCCGCAAATTATGCTGTGTGGCCGGCTGTACAGACTGTGAACTTTGGATGGGTGCCGACGCTTTATAGAGTGCCGTTTTGTAGCGTGGTGAGCATCTTTTGGAATGCTTTTATCTCTTGGGCCAACGCTCAGTCGGCTAGCGCTGTTGACTTGCCAGAGGAGACACCGCATATTTTGATCAAGCCACTGCACCAGGAAGCAGTATTGCCCACAACCAAGGCCTAGAAACATTGGTGATCGCGTTTCAGATACTTTTTTATTTTATTTGTTTGTTTATACCTCTCTTTTCATACAATTTTTTTTATATACTCTTTTTTTTTTTGTTTCATATGGATTCACTACGCGGTGCCTATTCAGGTGGTGGCTACGAAATGCCAGATAGCAATAACAGTGCGCGCGACAATTCCGATGAGGCAATTAATGGACCAGTAGTATTAAGCTGTACCAAGTGTCGAACAATAGTAGGCGACACCTTCGCGTACGTAGCCTCACTCCCCGAACGCAACTACATAGCACTACAGTCAGTCCCCGAGAGCGTGGTGTGCGGTAAATCCAAGAAAATGGCAACGGAGAGGGGCGAAGAAAACAGCGTATACTTTGAACTAACCTGTGGCGAATGTCAGGCGCAGATCGGACGACGGTACCTGACAACAGTGGAGGACATGGATTCAATACGGAACTGTTTTGCTTTGGATATGGATAAAGTCATTACCTACGAGTTGGGCAAATGTCTCAATAAGCAAAGCGAAGTATTACCTCCGCCACCAGAGTTTTATGCGTCGGCGGCTATGTATGAGGAAATGACGAAACTTCGGAATAATCTGGCTGCGTTAGCTGCTCATGTTCAAAAACTGGAATTGACTATTTATCGTAATAACGGCGGTACTTCTATTAGTCCTAGGACAGCTGGTGGACAGGGACCATCTAGAAAGAGGACGCAGGGACTTAATCCAGAGATTTATCATGTTGACTCGTCTAAACGGTTTGGTAGATGAGTTTATTTGAATCTCTTCTTTTTTTTATTATTGTGGAGTATGCGTTAGTAATTTAGTATGCTCTTAGCGCTAGAGGCTATATGGATGATATCAAGGCGCCAAGCCCTACTGACGCCCCTCCTCCCCGCCACATTGATTGTTGTCCAGAAATAACCTGTCTTTGCGATATGTGGATAGTACATTCATGAACAATAGGCTATTTCTTGGCTGCGTCCGCTGGCTTGGCCTGCGTGCTGCGAATTTTCTCGTTTAATGCTAGATTTTTTTAAATTGCAAGGGCCACGTACTCGTGTTTTCTTCCATCTTCATTTCCCTCTAGCATATTGACATTAGATACCTTTAGTTTAGTTTATTTTTTTTTTAGTCATGGTGACACCTTCGGTCCTTTCCCGGACAACTACGCTATCGAGAGTGCCTACTTTGAATGCAGAGCATGTCCGTGTCCGTGGCAGTGTAGTGGAGCCTCTGAGTAGTCGAGGATGGATGGTTTGGCGCGCGCTCAGGCCGCCTGGACCAGATGAATACCCAGAATCGGATGCGTCGACTATTTCTAATAGCCAGGCCAGCATTGAGAGCAACATTAGAGAAGGTATCGACGGCAAACTGGGCACAAAATCGCCATTCTTAACGTCGTCTTTTTCCGTACTACACATCACACTATCTGTCTTGGGCGGGGCTCTGAGTTCGGGGTTCTTGATAGCCGGCGGATTCACGATTTTCTGTGCTGGACCCGGTGGTGCCCTGGTAGCCTTTGCATTGACCATGCTGGCGCTCTACGCGGTAATGACTTCGTTAATGGAGCTGCGATGCGTAATACCTGATAACGTACCCTATTACTTGTTTAGCGCTCATGTATTGGGCCAAACGGTAGGCGCAGCATCGGCTTGGAACTATTGGCTTATGTGGATCAGTATAATTACCTATGAAGTGGCGGCTTTCGGGCATATATTACATTTCTGGGTCCCCCACGTACACCCTGCGGTCTGGTGTGTGCCAATGTTCCTATGTTGCTTTGCCATTGTCATTATTAACACAAAGTACTATACGGTAGCTGAGCATAGTTTCACAATGCTCAAGCTGTGCGGAATACTCGTGGCTCTAATCTGCGGATCATTAATAGCAGCGGGAAAGCTTGGCGACCATAAATACGGGTTGGAGAACTGGCACCAAGGCGATGCGCCGTTTGTTGGCGGTGCTTTGGGAGTTGCTTGTGCCGCAGTATACTCCGGCTTTTCGATAGTCGGCGCCGAAGCCGCCGCCACAATGGCTCTGAGAACTTGTACTCCGCGGGGTCGTCGTCTCGTGCCGGCTTTTGTCTGTGGTGGATTGGCCATTCTCTTCATGACCTCGATATTTATCACGGGGCTCGTTGTTTCTTACAACAGCTCTTGGTTTCAGAGTGACGATAATGCGGGTGAGTCGGCAGCATCCTCAACATTCACTTTCATCTTCGAACAAGCCCGATTGCGTGCTGGAGCAGATGTAGTCAATGCCGTGCTTTTGGTAACAGCGCTGTTTGATTGTTGCGCGGCGCTTTACGTATCATCAGCATTACTTCAGGACTTGGCTATGCGATCGCTGGCACCGCGCTTTCTGAGAAAACCACTGGGGCAAGGACAGGGCCAAGAATTCTCTGTTTACTGTTTGATCGTTGGCAGCGTCGTGGCGCTGACTCTTTGGGGTCTGAGCAATATTGGAACCAAGTATTCGCTGTCTATTATAGCGGGTGCTATTGGCGTGTCAGGATATATTATGTGGGGATTGGTCGCTATTATGCACTGTAAGATTCGGTGGACTAAAAAATTTCGGAACGCGGCCAAATCATTGGATGGCATGTACCGGGCGTGGTTGTTTCCTGTGGGACCGATGTTCTGCCTCGCATACGTAATATCAGCACTCGGTGGCGTCATCTGGGTGGCTGTGTGGCTCGGGTTTCTCGTCGATATGTTCTTGTTGGCAACTTCGCAGTTGATTGTTTTCATTATTCTTCTTATAGTTGCAGCAACGGTTCAGTACTTTGGGTACTGTCGATGCTGAATGCTGAGAGGAAATACATCATCATGTGCTTGCATCCTGGCATCCTATTATTCACATGTTTGCTACTGCTCTAATAGAGCATGATTAGAGACCTTTTGTGCTCTATTGGAAAGGAAATAAGAATGTAAAAAAGGATGCTGCAAACACGGGAACATTCAATTCAGATAGTGCATATTCTTCTACATTTCGTATTACTACACTGGGTATTAAGGCCCCGTCAGCGTGGCTGTATTGAATAGATACTTTTACTTTGACACACTTTTCTTATTAAGCCTCGAGTCGATGTACAACCAGTTCATTATAATCTAGGCAATTTGGATACCCTTGGTGAGCTACCTCCAATGGTGTTATGTGCAATAGAGTGCTGCTTCAGTTTGTTTTCTATTCTTTACATTTTATAGCCCAGTTTTATTATTATAAACAATATTGATGACATTTATTTCCAACTAAGAGCCACTACTGGTGGCAGGCCAGCTGATATGCCACATTCGACACACTGACGAATATTGATGCGACTGAGCATCATTGACATTATAGACTAAGCTTTTGTAATAAAAAAAGTGCACCTGAACAGTACGTAGCCAACTCAAAAGTACTCCACTTTGGAAACAGTGTACATCAGTTTTTCACCATGCTTCTTTGTTTCAAAGGAGGTACATTGGTTGGGCGAGGTTTCAGCTTCTTTGCTGTTTGCCAAAGGAGGAAGGTGGGGAGAGTGCAAAGGTTGGAACTTTTGCAGACAGACGCCTGCTCTCCAAAGTCTCAACACTAGTGCAAAAGGGGGGGTTGGGTGTCCTTTGAGGCTAAGAGCCGTGCTTGCAGGCACTCCTTTCTACTTTCCAAAAAAAGCTGAAGGGAAAAGCACAGCTTTTTTAAACCTCGTCTGGCTATCCCTTCAGCAAGAAAATCACTTTTTCTTCTATAAACCAATTCTCTAGTGCCCTTATTTTCACTTTTTGAGCAACCACTATACCTATTCTCCAGAATATTTACTTTGATATGGTGTTATGCTACTTTTTTTATTGAGTTAGAAACTCCAAAGGACCTCAAGGTTGTTTCGCATACCCCCGCTGGAATGAATATAGACTCTTGTAGTAGTTTCTCTGAAGTGACCAATCCACTACTCGACTATGGTCTCTTTGTCATCCAGAAGAATGGATGGAGGTCGCTTGAAGAGTATTGGAACTCAGATCATAAAAAAAAAGGGTTTAGTCTATATATTCAGGGGGAAAGCAGAACAGCTGGCCAAAGTTGCGATGGGAAACGCTGAAAACATTGCAATCACTGATGAAATTAAAGAACGACTATTCGAAACTGTTAGAAAATTGGTAGGTAACTATGCGGAGCGTAAAGAGA
>JANBQS010000560.1:0-15352 GCA_027577415.1 Coemansia sp. RSA 922
GCTCAGCTCGTTGTTGGCAACACCCTTCCCGTCGGCCAGATGCCCGAGGGTACGATCATCTCCAACATTGAGGAGAGACCCGGAGACCGTGGATCCCTTGCGCGTGCCTCGGGTAACAGCGCCACCGTCATCGGCCACAACGTCGATGAGGGCGTCACCCGCATCAAGCTGCCCTCGGGCAATAAGAAGGTCCTCAAGTCGTCCTGCCGTGCCACCATCGGCATTGTCGCCGGTGGAGGTCGTACCGACAAGCCTCTGTTGAAGGCTGGTCGTGCCTTCTTCAAGCACCGCGCCAAGCGTAACTCGTGGCCCCGTACTCGTGGTGTTGCTATGAACCCCGTCGATCACGTTCACGGTGGTGGTAACCATCAGCACATTGGTAAGGCCTCGACTGTGTCGCGCAGCGCCGTTCCCGGACAGAAGGTCGGTCTCATTGCTGCCCGCCGTACCGGTCTCCTCCGCGGTACCAAGAAGCTCAAGGACTAAATTAGAGCTTTTTGAAACCTTTAAAACGCAGTGTTGTCGAATTAAATCACGTTTGCGCCAACATGCACTATTCAACATTTGGAACTTTGTGGAAGCTCCTTTGACCTTGGTGGCAAAGAGTGGATAAAGGCAGATCGCTGACTCTTTTGTCTCAACTTTGTTGGATTTTTGTCAACTATTATTTTTGCATGTCTATCGCCGCCATTTCTGGCTAGTTCAGTTCATCAATTCGCAATTCTAAAAATGCCAAAGTGTACGCGAAACGGCTGCGGACAAGAGTACGAGGATGTCACTAACGACCAAATGGCCTGCCAGTACCATCCCGGAATCCCCGAATTTCACGAGGGGCTCAAGGGCTGGACGTGCTGCAAGACTCGTGTGCATTCGTTTGACGACTTTATGGAAATTGCAGGCTGCAAGCTTGGGTCGCATTCAAGCACGCCCAAGCACAAGGACGACGACCCCTTTAAGGCTGATTTGACTAAATACGACGACGTGCTGCCCGCGCCTCCGTCAGCGCCCAGCACCGCTGCACACGTCGAGTCGGTGGAAGCTGCACCGGAGCCGCGTGTGGCAGTGCCTGAGCCAATTGACGAGGATCCAGTGGGAGCTGTGATTGCGCAGGGGGCAAAGTGCAAGCGCAATGGCTGCCAGGCTGTGTACGAGTCGGAAAGCACGTCGCATGGGCCGGAAATGTGCAAGTTCCATCCTGGCACGGCGCTGTTCCACGAGGGCAACAAGGGGTGGACGTGCTGCAAGCCAAGGGCTACCGACTTTGACGAGTTTATGCACATCAAGGGCTGCACGCTCGGCCGGCACTTGTTTGTCGGCACCAAGCCCGAGAAGAAAGTGCAAGCCGACAAGTGCCGTCGCGACTACTACCAGATGGGTGGCAGCGTCATTGTGTCTATCTACGCCAAGAAGATAGACCGCGAGGCCAGCTCGGTCGAGTTTACGCCAGACACTATCAAGCTCCACTTGGTCTATGGCGATGGCAAGGTGTACGACGACGAAATCGCGCTCAATGCCTCCATTGTCCCGGAAGACTCGTCCTTTGAGTACTTGTCGACAAAGGTCGAGATCAAGCTGGCCAAGAGCTCTCCAGCAGCGTGGACCGTGCTTGAGCGAGACTCGGCCTAGTTCATAGCATGTAGCTTCTAAATGGGTTGTTATTGTAATACAAGGCTCTACCGAGGTGGAAAGGCTTCCTCAAACTCTTGCAACAGGTGAGCGTGGTGAGGCTGAAGCGCCCAAAGCTCGGCTGGGCGAATGCGCTTGAGGTGATTCGAGTAGCGGTCCTTGGTTTCGCAGCACTGCTTGCCGCAGAACTGTGTGGCGAACTTTGGATCTAGAGCTGCCTTGAGCCGCTTGACGTGCAGGATGACTGGCCAGACTGCCGTGAACAAATAGCCAGTGCAAGCAGCAAACGTGGAGCCATCAAGGCTGTTTGGCGCGGTGCCCAAGTAAAAGCAAGCGGCGGCCAGCTCCGACGCCGAGTAGCGCAGACTATCTTGGCAGTGCAGTAAGGCGTCAGCGTAGTCACAGGCGACCATGAACAGGCGGGCATCAAAGCACCTGTCAGTGGTAGCGGGACACTTGTCATCGGCGCTAGCTTCATCGCTTGGCTGTTGCTCAGTCGGCCTCGTCTGATCAGCAAAGCGACTGGGAAACTGAACGGCAGCACGCTGGAACACCAAGCACAAAAACTCAAACAGCGTGGGCACAGCCAAGTGCCAGCCCAAGGCGTCAAGGACGTCAATCTCGGCTTGCTTTAGCTGGTCGCGCGTAAAGGCGTCCTTGGAAAAGTCGGTGAGCTCAGAGAGTGACGGCGCACGCTGCTCTTCGGCCTTCATCGCAATCGACAAGCAAGCCGTGCCATAGCATTGAAGCATGCTCGGCTCGACTTGCAAGTCAGTGTTGGCCAGAAAGCGGTCCAGATACTGCACGGTCAAGTGGAGCGTTTGCCGGTGCATGCGATAGTCGGTTGACACCTCCATCAGCCAGTCGACCAGAATAGGCCGCATTCTGCTCGACAGCTCGGGATGCCGAGATATTCCATTCTTGAGGTCAAGGCTGTACTTTTTCTCAACGCTAAGCAGCCACTTGGCAAGGTCGGCATATGTGCTCGGCATATCATCGTCGTTGGCTGGCGTTTGCGCCAAAATATCGGGCTTGAAGGGCAGCGGTGGTAGCGAGCAAATAGGCACGTCGCAGTCGATGTGCGACGGCAGCAGAGGGGGCGACGAGGGCGCAACCAGCGTTATCTGCGACTCTAAAGCGATAGAGTCTGTCCCTGGCGTTGCACAGACGCGTGATTTTATATCCACGTCTTCTGGCACGTCAGCCTCTGAGGATAGCAAGATAATGGTGGCATCCGACGCGAGGTCAGTGCTCTCGCTGTCTGGCGCGCTAAACTCGGGATATTTACGCGTCGCACTGGAGCGCTTTTGCATAGGACGAGCCACTGCACTGCTTGACGACGGCTCGGCGGCCTCCTTGGCGTGCTTGGCTGACATTGACGACAACGACGTAAACCGGCGTATCCCCATCTCGGCACATCTGCGCTTGATAGCGTGCTTGGCCTTTGTCACAAGCTGCTCAATGCTTCCGTTGTCTGCTGTAGACTCTGCCAGAGCCCGCTTACGCGTTCTGACGGCCGTGACAGGTGCTTCCTCCGCCGCTACGTCGACATGCCGCTTTGTAGACGCGTGTTTGAGCGTTCCAGACGTAGCCGGTGGCGGTGGTGCATCGACGTCCGTGGTGTTTTCCTTATTTTTACGCGTCATGGAGAGAGATTCGAACAAATAGAGTATAATATGTTGAAAAAAGAACAAATGCAATCGGGGAGTGAGGGAAAACACGCGTGTGCGGGGACGATAGAGCGGCGCTCCAAAAAAAAACCCTTGACGTGTCTCCAGCCAATTAAAATCGAGCAAAAAAATTATTATTATTATTTTTTTTTTTCTCGCTACATACTCGGTGATGGTGATGACGGCTGGAAGCACCTGAACTGGATCTGCGTTCGGCGTGTGCAGTCCCGCAGCAACTTATGGATGGCATCCCAGTGCTCCTCCGTGAGCGCAACGCCGTTGACCTCACGCAAGTCACCAGCAGCCAGCCGCGGGCTTGGGCGGCCTTGCTGCGTCGCAAGCTTCTTGGCCTTCTCTTGGGTCCGCTCAAAGGCCGACCGGACATAGCTGTGCAGCAAGCGGAGACTCTCACTGGCGGGTGCAGTTAGATAGGTCTGCAAGGTCTGGCTGATGACTAGGCTCTCAAGAACGCACTGCAGCATTCCTCCCTCGCTGAACGAGTCGATTGCGCGTATGTTTTCTAGCAGATCCTGCGCTAGGCTAGCTGTCAGCACTTGGAATACGCGCTTGGTGAGCGGCTGCTGCTTGACCATGTGGTGTTCAGCGCCGGCGCCAACCTCGGCGATAAGGTCCATTATCTCGGCATGAGTGAACACCAGGTACAAGAGCGCCTCAGACACATAGGGCTGCGTGTCCTTTGGCGTCTCGGTCGTAAGCCAGCTGAATCCGCCCATCAGCACGCCGCGGTGCACAATCAAGCTAAGCTCCTTGGTCTTGTCTCGGATGTAGTAGGAGAAGATCATGTCGTCCAGGCGCCGCAGTATCTTCTCGAGCTGCGGCAGCTCGTCAGCAACATCCAATTTGAAGATGTAGCGCACAGCCTTGGAGTGAAGCAGATCGGGGACTACAAACAGCCTAAAGGCAGTCAAGTTGCACAGCGTGGCTAGGACAAAGAAGCTGCGTGTAGAATGTCTTGCCGAGCCCTTGCTTTGCTCCTGCCGCGTAGTCTCGGCAGTAGAATGCCTGCGGGTGATTGACCATGTGCCGCTAGTCGAGCTCTTTGCGGGCAGGCTAAACGAGAAGCGCCGGTATGCCGCTCCTCTCGAAGCGGGCAACACTGGATATTGTTGCTGAGGAGCAACATTGCTCAGCGGCGAAGTAGGCAAGGCTGGCACGTCGCTACTAGCAGCATGATCCTCACTGTCATCCAGTGAGGCCGTTCGCGCATCTGGCAGCGGCTGCGTGTTAAACGCTAGCATGTGTAGCGTGTCAAGGAAGGCGTATAGGGTTCCAAAGAACGTGCGCTTCACATGAGCAACGGCCATGTCGTGCAGCTCGTGCGAACGCTCGCTCTGCAACCGCTGTCCCTCATCAAACGTCGCGTCGAAATGCGGGGTCTGGCCCTGCATCATCGTGCGGGTACTCTTTCCGGGCTGAAGCGCCGCTGAATGAATCGTGCCCAGCTGGTTGGAAATGGTCTGCGCCGTGCGCAGGAACAGAGGCAACAGCTCGGTGTTGGCAACAATGTCGGCAACGGTTGCTGGCGACCCCTCTGCATTCTGTCGGTCTCGGCGCGCAATGTAGAACGGCGGCCAGTAGCTTGTGCCGTGGTGCAGGCACCAGTTCTCGTGCAATGACATGTACTGGGCATCGCGATCCCACATCTCGCATAGGAACAACACCAGCCCAGCCTTGAGTTGGCTGATCAAGTTCGCCAGAATAATCGCTGGCTCTTGCGCCATATCAATGGCCTCAATGTCGTTGGCAGTGTTGACCACCAGCTCCATAATGGCCGTCATAAAGTGCCCGGCCAGCAAAGCGTGGGTCTGTGGGAGCCGCTGCAGCGTGACTTGGATCTGGGCAGGACCCATGCAATCCAGGCTCACCATGCTCTCCGCTTCGCTGAGGATCCCTGTCAGCCGCAAGACGTACTGGCTGTACTTTTCGATGATCTCCTCCAGCAAGGAATGACACTTTGTCACCTTCTCGAGGTTCAAGCCTGGACGACGACGCCTGCCCAAGCCCTTGGCCGTGGGCTTTTGGTACATTTCCTCCATGTAGGCCTGGCTGAGCTTCCAGAAGTCAGGCAAGCACCGCACGAGCGTTTGCGAAAGCAGGCGTAGCGCGTTGAATATCTGCTTCCACAGGTGGTACTCGCCGTCTCGGCCATGGGCAAAGGCAGGAAAATCGGCAAATGATTCGATGCCCAGAGCCCTGACCAGCTCGTCAGCCCGGCGCTCGGCATCTGGCAGCGAGTCTCTGCCTACCCCGCCGCCTGTGCCTGTACCGCTGTTAACTCCGCCAAATGTGCGCCGCCGCTCGGCATGGTTGCCTTGGCTGCCAGCCTGCGCAGCCTTTTGCTGATGTCCTCGGTAGATATCCTGCATTTGCTCGACGATCCACGCGTGCTGGCGCTCCAAGTAGTACGCAACCGGGTCCTTGTCTCCGGGATCTACCTCGAGCAAGTATCTGATGACGTTCTCTTGCTCGCTGTATGGCCGCCACGGCTGGCCCAGGTGCCTGAACAGTGCGTTGCGTAGCTCGACTACGCTCTCTTGCACCTCTTTCCACACGTACTGAAAGATCTTGCTCAACGCCGTTGCTTGCGTGTCGTCGGCAGCAGCAGCAGCAGTAGCAGCTTCGTCCGTAGCCCCTATCTGCCCAACTGTCACGGCTTGTAGCAGCTGCCGGCCCTTTTTGTACTCGCGCACCGCAATGTCGAACCTGCCCTTGCGCGTGTACTCTATGAGGCTTGACGGTAGGTTAAAGTAGAACTTGTACCGCTCGACCACGCTCAGCGTCGACCGGATCTTCTCTACACGCGCCCGCCGGTCGATAATCGGGTTGTATATCTCGTCGGCCTTGTGAGTTGTCCCCTGCAATGCCTGGCTAAACGCCCGAGTGCCGTACTCTGCCTCCTCATTAAGCGACCGCGATTTCATCTCGTCGTACAACAGGTCAATCTTGTTGCGGGCATCGACAAAGCGGTCAAAGTTGTTGTGCACGAGGATTTTTAAAGCCTCAGTGCCCTGCGAGACAGATTCGCGCAAAAGTCGGGCTCCCTGCACAAGGTCCGCATAGGAGGTGTCGCTGTGAATCGCTTGCATAAACAAGGTGGGCGCAAAGTTCCTGTTCGACACACTAAACTTGGCTCGGTACGCCATATCGCTCAAAGCTTGTCTGTCGCCCTTGCTCTCCAGAACTGCCGCCACAGAGCTGTACACATGCAGTGGGTCGCGATCGCTGATGGCCAGGTTGTGTGCTGATGCACCACCAGAGGACATTGAGTCCAAGTACTGTCCAGCCCCATCGTCGTCGTCGTCATAATCATCATCGTCGTCGTCATCATCATAGTCGTACTCGTTGGAGCCATTACCGTGCACTTGCCGGCGCCTTCTCCTGCTAGTGCTGCCCTCGCGGCTATGGCCCAGCCGTGACTGGTGTGTCATCGATACGCTATGCGCGCCGCCAAGCATAAGCTCTCCGTGTTGCTCGGAACGGCCGCGCTCGCTGCCATCCCCGATAGTCTCATCGCCATTGCCAAAGCTCATTGCAGCAAAGCTATCCAGTCCATATCGAGCAAGGATTTCGGCATCGTCAATCGGCGGCATGTGTAATTTGTTTGGATGTTTAAATACCAGATGAACACGTCAAAAAATTAAAATTAAATAAAACTAAGGACGAACCCCTCTGAGCGACGAAATAAAGAAATAGTGTTCACTTGAGCCCCATCTGCACAAAAGAGCAGCAACTCGAGCTGCAGCAGCATCCTACGTCACACCACAGCCTTGATTTCGTGGCAAATATCCCTCTTTGGTCAATAATTGAAATTTTCAAATGAGTATCCTATCTCTAGCCAATGGATGAACACAGCGTTAGACTCACAATAGCACTATAACCGAGAGTGAGAGCGAGACAAAGGGGGAGGGAGGTGAGTGCGCAATTCGTTGCACGCCGCACTAATGCAGCAGCAAGGCAGGATACACACAATGGAGCGTAAACATGAGGCGCGTGTTGATGGTAGGGCCACCGCCACTTATCCTCGATCTACAACATTGGCCATGGTAAAAAAAGGAAGAGGAAGAGGCACTCTTGGTCCCCCAACCAATAGAATGGCTATAATAGCGTCTTAAATGACGATAGTAATGGAGTGAGTGCATAGTCGTCTTGTGGCGAACGCTAGACATCAATCGTCAAGCTAAATGCAGCCACTGGCATTGCTCATTGGTTGTTGCAGCGGCTACAGGCAGCTGTTGCGTGGTGAATTGAGCCTAGGGCTGCCAGCCAGCCAGCCAGTATTGGCATCACGTGTGGCTTAGCGCCTACTCTGATTGTGCTAACTGCGGGATGAATGGGGAGGGAGGAGCTCAACGCTATCGTGGGCTATTCTACTTTGGCCCTTGTTGTGCAAGACGCAACCTCTGTGGTTAGCACATTTGTCGCAAGACCTGCGCTGTAGAAAGGCAAGAGACAAGCTAGCAGCGAATTGGGCATTGTTGCTGTGGTTATCCGCTGCAACAATTGTTGCCTCGGTAATTGTTGCCTATTAAACACGCTGGTACTACGGGAAACCCAAGTCCAGGGCTGGGTCACATGGATGCTACAGTGGTACTATATAAATAATAGCCTAACATTTCCTTACATTTGCCACGCTGCTACTGTTGAAATCTTGATCCGAGCGCCCTTGTTTATTTTCTAAACCTCTCTCTTGATACTATGTCGCCAATGAGCAATGCCCGCGTGCACTACCAGATGCCATTACATATCCATGCAAGGATGTGCGCTCCATTCAGGCTCTACAGCGACTGCGACCGCGAATGTACCTGTCCTTTATGCAGGGGCGGCGATGGCTAGAGCGTGAGGCGCGCTGATCACACCGTTGCTAAGCCGACACGCCGAATTGGCTCTAAAAAATGTAGCATACTGGCCCTGCAAGGTCGTTATATGCAAAAACACATGCCCGTGCTGTATCTCACATCTCAAAATCGCCCGTGTTCACTAGTACTCTCTTTTCTGCTCATCTGTACAATTTCTACGAAATAATACCACCACAGAATGCTGCTTGCATCTTCCAGCATCGAATAACGTGATCTAGCACCAACTTAGTGGTCCAAGCACTGGAGAAGGGAATGAATTGGTGTCTAGGCGTGAGCAGCACCGAATTGGCCGCATTTCCACATTTGGGATCTTTGATAATGCATGTCTGAGTCGTCTGCATGCGACTCAGCTTCGGACATGTCAAAAGCCAAGCCTGAGTATGCAAGCCCTGCTGCGCGCGCTGACCCGGGTACACGCATAAAAAAAAGCACTATCTCTGCCTTTTTTGGCTGCATAACGGTGGTGAGCGGGGCACTCAGAAACGCGTTTGCATCGCATATTTAATTGTTCGTGCCTTTAGCAAACCAGATTTTTTTGTTAGGAAGTGTTGCTGGGCGAGTTTTCCCTCGCCATTGGATTTGAAATCAGTGCTGTTATTTACTGGTGCAGCTATCTACCTTTCAACCGTCACGTTTCAGGCCTGCATCCCCACGTTTTTTAGCATGCTCGAGTGCATCTACAATATGGCGGGGGAGAACTGCACCAATACGCGCGCTGGCTTGTGCACGTCGTTTGAACCACCGCTGGCGCAGTGACACTTTGGTGCTTGGTGTGTATATGGCCGGCCATTAACTACGCTGAAATGATAATGTGCACTTTGCAGGCATTCTATTCATTTCCGTGTTCTCCCCACCACCATAGCCCTTACCACCGCAAAGGACAGGTGTATTTTCTCACACCCCAGTGTCAACTTTTTCAGGTTGGATGACAGGGTCCGAGAAGGCCCTTTACAAAAAAAATGCAAAATACACATTCTACTTGCATTCATACCACTGCGCCCTTTGTTGTTATATGCAAGGGCGGTCTCTTGTGTGCAAAAAGTGCCTGTGCATCTCTGCTACTTGAGCTGCTGCAGGCATCGGAAGCGCACACCACATCGAAAGAATTGCAATAATAGATTTTTTTCTTTCATTGCAAGTCCCTTTACAAAGAACATCCAGGGCCAGGACCTGAGCCACAAACCCCCCACCCCCAGAAGCAACCAGAGAAATGCGAAAGGGGACACAAAAGAAGATGGCCTTAGACGACGGCTGGTATAAAACAGGAAGGCCCGCCTCCCCAGTTGGTAAATCCGCCCTTTGATAGAACCAGACCGCCAGCACAAAATCAACACCCCCCCTGTTCTCTCCTCTCTTCTACACACAATCCAAGTCGACATCATGCTCGCCCTACCAAGCTCCGCCATCTCTACAAGCGTCGCATGCACATCTGCCAAGACACCCCTCACAGAGTCACCCGTGCTCCGGCGCCAGTGCATCTGCCAAAACTGCATCTCTGGGAACTTTTGCTGGTGACAGGCCTTATCTCAAGTGCCGCCGAATTCATCGCCGTCTGTTAAACCAAGGCAGCGTCGTGCACTCCTGTTCTGTCTTGCCAAGCTTTGTAGTACTCTTTGATCCTGTAATATTTTTAGGCCTAATAATAATGATAGTATAATACTCGTGTCAATCGCGATCTGTGGGGGAGCAGCTTGCTCACATTTACCCAGGGATTCCAAAATGTTCAGCGATGGCGCACGCTCTATAAAGATCGCCAATCTATTTTGGAGTTTTGCGAGCAGCAGACATGTGTGGAGAGATCTTTTTATACTCGAAGGGCATCATTGGTGGTCGAACACAGACACCATGTCCGTTGGGGGCGAATGCCCGAATTGTGGCTGTCGGAAACTGGCCCGTGATGGCAATCCAGCCGATGCCGGCAAATGCGACATCCAGCGTCGCGTGCTGACGATGAAGTCCCTCAAAGGTGTGTTCCAGCGCGACCCGGTGCTGCGGGAAGCTTTTTAGCCGCTCTGCATCGCCAAAAGGCGGTTGCAAAATCGTCCTCTCGCCACGCTCAAGCCGCTTCATCAGCTCGGCAGCCCGCTCGACATTGGTAAAGTGCGGCCTGACGCTGGTGAAGACTGTCACATAGACGCGATCTGGCCCATCGATAAGCTCGAGCCTCCCCAATCCGCCAAGCATGATCGCCTGGTTGCGGTTTAGAATAAAGCTGAACGGCACGATCCGCTTGCTGCAGATCGCTGATTTCAGCTCTTCGCTCGTCAGATGGCTGGTGATCGACTTGCTACTAAACACGCCAGGTGTATCGTAAAGACTGGCCTGTCGATCCTGAGGCCGCGGCCCCTCTGCGGGCACAAGCGCTTTGATAAAGTGGCGCAGTGGAACGGCAGCAAGACCCATTGTCGTGCCTGGAATGTGCGATGCCAAAACTCTGTGCTTAGATCCGCCAATGCTTATCCGAAGCAGCGCGTTTATAAGCTCCGACTTGCCAACATTTGCTCGCCCAACCATATAGATGTCCTGTCCAGCTCGACGCCGCTCGGAGATGTCGGCAGCAAGCTCACGAGTGCCAAGGTTTTTAAGTGCTGACACTAGATGTATCGACTGTATGTTCAAATCGAGATCCTTGGTAAACCGCTTAAACCACATCTTGAGTCGCTCCTCGTGATAGTCTTTAGGAAGCAAATCGGCTTTGTTGGCTACCAGGATCACGGGATGACGTTCGCCAATAAACTCGCCCAGATGCGGTATCAGGCTGCCAGGGATATCAAACAGATCGCAGACAACAACCGCCACGAGATTAGTCCTGTATCGCAGAAATGTGAGTGAGCGCGGATCCGAGACAGTATCTTCTCTCCATGGCCGATCAACGCGGCTGTAGTGCTTTAGCGTATGACAGCGCTGACAAACAATTCGATCGCGACCCTGCTCTGCTCTCCGACGAAGCCGAGCTGCTACTAGGGCATCAAATGACGCTGCATTGGTTGATTCGCTGCTGCCGCTTGCCGGATCGGGTCTAGAACCCGAAACAGAGTTTGGGTCTACCGTTCCATATAAAGACTCTCCAGAGAATATCGCTCGAAGCTCAGGATCCTCCAAGTTTCTGACTGCTAGCTTGTACCCCTCCTCGCTGAGCACCTTTTTGCTTGTCCCATCCCCGCCAAGCTCTGAGCCATTCTCAGCAAGCGGCGAGATAGACGGTGTCTCGTCCAAGGATGTACCCTCAATTATCGGAAGCCCCGCTACAATGTTCGACTGGTTCATCTGCTTCCACTTTTGCTGGTTCAGATATCCTGGTGCTCCTTGGTGCTCTGTCTGAAATGCGGCGCCACAGGTCGGGCACTGAGGTACTTTAGTTTTGGCCGCATGCGTGGATATAGCGTATTGGCGCGCTTGTCCACACCATGGACCATTATGAGTACGAACGGACGACCACGATCCAATGAGTGGAGCGCCTAAGCTGTGCGATAGTCGGGTCAATGCAGCCGATAAACCCCTAGTCGCCAAGCCCAGGCGCAGTGCTCCGTCTACCGATCGCGCAACCACTGCGGTCCTAGCTCTGCTGCAGAGCATTTCAAGCAATTCAAATTATTCCCGATCGTGCTTAGCTAGCAAAAAATAAAGCAAATAATTAGAGGCAGGAGAAAACTAAATTTTCTGGCTGACTGAAGCGCAGCACAAGTGCTAAATTTTGGCATTGATAATCGAACCGAGTCGAGTCGAATTAACAGATCGCCATCTCTTTGATTGCAGGCGGAGGCGAGACAAAACGGTGTCCTGGCCAGCGGGCATACTTGAGTTCAGCCTTTGCCTTCAAGTTTTGATCAAATCATATACCAAACGAAAAATGGTGCGTATCCATTGTATAGCAGCGGCGCGCGAGAATGATACCCACGATGGATACGACCGCCACTATACATATAGGCGATGGATGGATGGATGCGGTGCGCGGGTGTAATGGATACGGCCTATGGTCGCTGCATTTAGTCGTGCAATTCGAAATGTGCCCATGCCGAAATTCGGAATTTGAATCTTTTGTTTTCAAATTCAGGAATTTGTGCATTCCATACCCGCCGAACTCCGCACTCCATGACGCTCGCAGCAGAACTTGCTAAAAGTGCCTGGCTAGTCCCTCGTGGATTCACTAGCGCCAACTGTATATATGCAATGATGATGTTTGACAGCGCTCAAGTTCACTCTTTCTAAACCAACTTTTCTCTTTTTGTTTGCGATGAAACGTAGACCGTCAAGCGCAGGAACCACGGACGCAGCAAGAAGGGACGTGGACACGTCAAGTTTATCCGTTGCGATAACTGCTCGCAGGCTTGCCCCAAGGACAAGGCCATCAAGCGCTTCCAGATCAGCAAGATGGTCGAGGCTGCCGCCGAGCGTGACATGGCTGAGGCTTCCGTCTACGAGACGTACGTCATCCCCAGGCTGTACATCAAGAAGCACTACTGCGTTGGCTGCGCCATCCACATGAAGTTTGTGCGCGTCCGCTCCCGCACTGCTCGCCGCAACCGCGATCCTCCTCCTCGCCGCTTCAACAAGGTAAGCACTTGTACATTTTGTAATATGCCATGCTCTTTTTTCCCCTCATGTCTGTTGATTTGTGATGCTAACTTTTCTGCTTGATAACTTTTGTTGTATAGGACACCAAGAAGCCCGCTGGTGCCGTTAAGGCGACTGCCTAATTCACCCCCAAGCGGTATTAATAGTATAGGGCAAATGTCTTCAAAGTCTTTTGTGAAATTGATGATGTGATTTCATGCCAGACTATCTTTTTGTAAAAATGAGGGACTTTTAGAAATTGGTGCATGGTAATGTGAGTAGCGAGGATGCAGTGATAAGTGGCCAGAGCATATGACCAAGTAGTAAGTGTTAATGCTCGAGTACAGCCACATTGCCTTTGTTGTGGCCCTCGTAGGGGTTTTGACAACAGCAAAGCAAACATCTTGGTTACCAATATTTATCGTTGATATTTTATTTACAAACAGGGGAAATATAAATAGGCGTACATATATCATGGCAACAGTTAGCAGTGGTGCATTGGTGTATTGGTACACGCTAGACAACCAGTACCCGCCACCAATGATCGAGTATGATCCAGTACGATGGGTGGCATACTTGGTATCAGCACTTTTCCTTTTGCTCACGGGTCGCGCGTTGATGGCTAGTCGCGCAGCCAAGGCAATGTGGCTCAATGCGGTTGGTATAGCAGCAATTCTGGCATTCATCTCGCTTATTTTGCGTGGAGCCATGGACAGCACAGAGGCCGATACATTTCGCATGTATGAAGCGCAAACAGTCTTGCACTTGTGTGCGGCATATATACTCGTTGGTATGCTACTTGTGTTCTCATCAAAGTGGTAAGTGGCAGAGATATGCAAGCAATATGCGAGCACCATTGCAAAAACAAAAATGACTATTATAAAATGTACAGCTGTGTATTATTTATGTGTGTAGGATAGAAGAAGCTAGTGGTGGAATGCTGGGCATATTTTTGACACACATGGGCATTGGATATAGTATAGCAGTGGTTATATGTACATGTACTGGGTTTCCGCTGGCGTTTGATGCCGCAGAAGAGCGACGGATAAGTGGGTACCGGCTAGTCTCTGTTTCGCTGATAGTGTCGATCGGAGTTACACTACTGGCTGGAATGCTTGTCTTTTACCACGCGGGTGACAAGACAGGGCGGGGTGAGCACCCACGCAGTGCACAGCGCGTGTCGATGATCACCATCCCCACAGTGCTTTTGGTTTTGGTGCTGTCGTTTGTACTAGCACGGGTCTCACTGCCGACTAAAAACGCAGCCAATACCAGCGATGCGCTGTTCTACTGTCTGTCGGTAATACCGCTGGCAGGAGTGATTGCTGCGTGGACGGCAGGAGCTGAAGAGTTTCTGAGTGAGGGCGAAGTGCAGCAGCAGCAGCAACAGTCAGTCGCTGCATGCTACACGGTAGAGAGCGGCGACTCTGAAACGGAATACAGCATGCGAGAGCTAAGACGGGCGGCAGTGCCTTGTTTGGATAAGCGCGTGGCGGTAGCCGACAATGCTGCGTGTGTCGTGGTGTGTTGCTGCAAAGGAGGACTGTGCGCTAGGTGCAAGTACGAGGCAATGCTGCAGCAAGCAATGCAACGATACAGCTAGTCAGATGACCCCTCGGGCATGGCTCCTTTAAATATAGCCATATGTAGCATTAACGCAGCGATATCACTAGGTTGTGGTCAGCGTGGCAGGTACGTAGTGGTTGCACACAACGCAGCCCTTGTAGAATATTGGGCCGTCAAAGTCGAAAATACCCGTGTCGACGATGAGACCCGAGGGTGATACTATGACTATGACGCGGGTGGGGTCGCTGCTGGGACCTAGCGGCTCGTCGGCTGGGGAAATGCAAAAGTCGGCTGGAATGTCGATAAGCGAGACTAGGCGAATGGTATGCATAAGGCTGGTCTTATCGCTCAGTTCACGGATAACGCCTCCGACAAGGAACTTTCCCCAGCTGTGAACCAGAGCATAGTTAGCCTCGCGGACCTTCTCAGACAGAGACATATGCGAGTAGGCGCCAGACGGCGAGGAGGCATGGTCTGGGCCAATGTAGGAGAGCCTATGGCGGCGCTCCTCCTCGGAAACATAGTCATCGGTTGGTGTGGGGAGATAGTGCTGGTAGGAGACGGGCGTATATTCTTTCATATAGCCTTGCCTCGAGCTTGGCCGCTGCAGTGGCAGTGCAGGCCTTGAGACTGATACCATGCCATGCGGCGCTGTGCGTGTTTGAGAGCCAGGCTTTGGTGTAGAAAAGTACATATGGCGATAGAGCTAAAAGTGTTTAGGTGGTGGATATTAATATAAAGCCAAAGAGGAAGCAAGCCAGCAAGCTGTCTTTATATATGTGTAGTCTAGTAAGAAACCCAGGCCATGACAAACAGTATGAGCGAAAGGCTTGGCGTGGCGGTAGAGAGGAGTGAGAATGGATATTTTGCTGGCACCGGGCAAAGCGGCCGGCAACTCATAAGAGTAAATGCTGACTCGGAGCACAAGCAGAGGCCGGAGTGGCGGAGGGATGAGGGATGTCTTGCTCTTCTAGCCCCAGAATTTTTTCCAGGAACAAGCGGGGGGCGTGCGATCATCGCACACAGTGCTCAAGGGTTCACATTCCGTGTTTGCAAAGC
>JANBQS010000561.1:0-15349 GCA_027577415.1 Coemansia sp. RSA 922
CCGTGGTGGTGGATTCCGTGGTGGACGTGGTGGTGGAGGCCGCTTCGGCGACTCTAACAGCCACAGCCGCTACTAAAACTACATTATTATCCTTTTTATATGTGGACGCTAGAGCGATGCTTACTTTTTTCAATTTCTTTCTTTCAACAACAAAAACAAAATCAATTATTTTACTATTTGCTCAACGAAAAAAAAATTGCGTTGTTACTGAGATCTCCCAATATAATTGTATTCAGTTATTTCGTGGTTTACAAAGGATGTGTATACACCGGATGTTTTTGCGTTAGAACCAATCCCTTACACAATGTACATTGCCTCGCCATTGATAACTTTCCAAAGATCCAACTCTATCTCCACCTCTTTGGCTTTTAGATATGCCAAATGGATATGTTTTCTCTGAGAAAGGGCGGCCATGAACAAGGCGTAGGGTGCATTGTATCATCTTGGCCCCCAGAGTACCAAAATAAAATTGCGACAAACCCCACATAAATAGCATCAGTCGTAACAGGCGCGTGTCGTATATATTGCTTTCCAGGTAGCCGTAATCCCAGGTTTCTCTTTCATGTCTGTCGAGCTCCAAATGTGAGGTAATGTCTGTGACATACTCGACGATAGTCTTGACAATGTGAAGCGGCAGGAGTTAAAGGGGCGAAGGAGGTTGCATTATAACGGATATAGAATAATAATAGAAAAGAGAACAGGAGAGAGTAGACCTGATTTTGACGCTCCTTGGAAATTGCAGCAAGAACAATTTCATGTATGTAAACAAATGATAAACAGATAACTTTAATCGAACTGTGGGCTAACTGATAGCCATGTAGATGAAAGATTGAGGCTGTAATGAGGCAACAAGTATTTTATGACATTAAAAGCTTTAGCATCTATATTATAACCAAAAATAGTTTCTATGGGCGTGGCTCCTTCCAGTTGCCAACATGGTCCACTTGACGGCGGCCGAACTTATCCTCCCAATCTCCTACATGATCTACTTGACGCCGTCCAAACTTGTCTTCCCAATCGCCAACATGGTCTACTTGACGGCGTGCATGAGTATCTTTCCAGTTGCTGACATGGTCGACCTGAGGAGCGGGAGCGGGAGTGGCAGAGGCAATGGCTGCAAAAACAAGAGCAACAAGAGTAAGCGATGTCTTCATTGTAAATGGAAATTAAGAAATGGAAAAAATGTGTGTTGTTGGTAGGGGCGAGTGTTCTGTAAGGAATCTGGACTTAACAGCGGACGGCATGTCATTTTATAGCCTTGAGGGTATGCCCCTCTGGCTAGTTTACATTTTTACAAACATGTAGAGAGCATATTCAGGATGACACTAGCACCAGTGCTTGTATATTGAACGCGACCGCATTCCGAATTGTGATATAAGAGACCCTTTTGCAAGGTATGTGCAACAATAAATGCTGCTGCACTTGCTTTCCTGCTTTAGCAATCGGTTGTCAATTGAAGAAGCGCCTTAGAGCGCCCGCCATCCTATCCAATCAAGTGTCACTGACCAGTCTGCGCGCCAATCAATCAATAGTAAAAAGAGCAGCGCAATTGGACCTTCATGCTTGGGATGACAAGGCTCAAGCTGCAAGCAATTGGGCAACCGTCAGCGCCAGTGAGTTTCAATGGCTTGACTGTTTTAAAACTCGGTATAGCTGTGTGGGTATTTACAACTCTTAAAACAATAGCGCCATCATGTCTGGGTTTCAACGTTAGTGGTGTCAGAATTTAACATGAGAGCTTCTTATAAACACACACAAGCGCACAATTGCTATCAGCTTTTCAGAGTATCAGTCACAAAACCCCCCACTCCAATGCCGCAATATTCAATGTATTTTACATCTCCACAAAGTCCGATAAATCCGAGAACTAATAGGTCGCTTCGTCGTGTACTGTGCTGCCGCTGTTGTAAGATACTAGTCGTTTGCCTTTTACCGGTGATGGTGGTGGGTTTCCTTCGAATATCGACCAAACTAACCGCACCGACGTTTTTATATTTGCCCTCATGCCTGTTGACGTTGAGACCTCCAAAAGAAAGGAGGCTAAATGCGCCTCAGATCGTTTGACAGGGTCCAACCCCCGTTCAATACACCAAGCCACCCATCTTTTCCACGCATGGTTATAACTACCGTTGGTACTTTTACTCAGACGGTTAAAGTAAGCTGTGACATCAGACTCGGATTGACCTTGGCGCAAAAGGGCTTGCCGGACGATTTCCTCTCGACTTTGCGCCATCGGTATTTCAGGACAATGTCTGCGTTTTTTGGTCACACGGTCGCCTGTTGGTAAAGAGATTGGTGCTGTAAGTGGCGACTCTGCTATTAGACTATCGTGTGTAGTCAAACTTGAGCTATTCGGATCTATATCCACGGACTCGGACTCCGAATCCGATACTAGATCCATAGTGCTCATAGTACCAAGATAATCGACATTTTCTTTGACTGCTCTGGCCGAAGCAACTCTGTGCTTGTCGCGCGTGTCGATGAGTGTAGCACAAAGTGTAGCTAGCAAGTCCACTACTATCTCCACTTGCTCATTGTTGGAATTCTGCCTGTTTAGTGTCTTTTGGAGAATCTCCACTCCGTAGGCCGCCATTGTCGCCGCTTGACTGTAGGCCTCGTCAACGACAAAGTCGCTCTTCATTCCTACGGCACTAGGACCGAGAGGAGCAAAGTCCGATTGTCCGGGCGGGTACTGCTCGTGGAGATCTGCCCATGTCGATTTGAAGGCGCGAACGCCTTGCTTAATTGTGTTTAGGCGTGAATCGGAAAGTGGCTCAACGCTGTCGTCGTCGTCGCTGCGGCTGTGTTTTGGTCTAACGGTCTCATTTTCAATGTCCATCGCTTGGTGTTCTGTGTCAGCGGGGCTTTCTGGTGGTGTTTGAGTGACTAGCTGTGAGGCTTCCAAGCGGGCAAGCAAAAGTGGCTGGATCATTACGAGTTGGTCAATACAGCTGCAGAGAGTATAGAAAAATGATCAAAACTTGTCAAGAATTTGGAACGAGTAAAAAAAAAAAATTCAACGAATTTTTTTGTGTCATGCTTCATATTTATTCGCGAGTGGGGTAACTTTAAATATATGGGCAACACAGGCAATGACGTAAATTGTTTCTGGTTGTCTTTTGATATGCGATATATTAAAAATAAAAGTCATGTGAGTGAATGTCTGAGCGCTGTGAGTGATTCTATAGCTGTGACGATTATTATAAAAGTATTAGAAAAGCGAATAGTGTGAGTTTATTTATCTTTAAAAGATATAAAAGTAAAGTAAACACGCACCGTATGTGGGAAGCGCGACAACAACTATGCTCTGCATCGCCAGTACTACTCGGACAATAAGCCTAGTCTGGTTGATCTGCCATATTCCCGGCATACTAGCCGGCAATGGCAGCTCCTCGATTCCAGGTCCTGGCGTTGGAGAGGGAGACATTGACGGCGACAATTGCAAGCGCACATAGCCGATCTCAGAAGCCAAGTCGTCTTCACTAGGCTTACACACCGGGTGCCAGCTACGCGAGCCTCTATAGCAATAGACAATGACAATGACCAGTGAGAGGACAAAACTCGCACCATAGACCTTGTAGATACCCAGCTGGTACGGTAAGAAGCAGTTCTTCACTACGTGAGCGGCAGGCAACTTTCGCCCTGGATATAGCGTCAATAGACCGTAGCTGGCGATGGGTACGCCGCTGGCCCAGCCAAAGGCACCAATTGTATACTCGATAGCCCTTTTGACGACTCCGCCTTCTGTGGGTACTGGATGGGAGACAGTGCATGTGTCGTGGTCATCACCGCTGAATATCGCTGTTGGTTTGATTGAGTCGAGCAGATATGATGTTGTGTTTTGGAATAATTGATCCCGAAACTGGTACCCGCGGCGATTCAGTAAGCTGCCTCCTGGTGCCTGTCGCAGCGGCCCGCAGTCTGTCCCATCAGGCCGCCACAGCGGAACATGCGAGAAAAGTAGTCTCGGCTTCCCTGCCGTCTCGTTTGCTAGCCGTTCAACCAAATGACGACTGGCGGCGCTCACAGCTGGCGTGTCGCTCTCCAGAGTCAGTGAATCTAAGAGTATGATCTGATGCCCGCCAATGTTTAACACCTGGTTAGTGGGACCAACGTATTTGTGATACCGATCCAGCGCATGCTCGACCACGGTATTGCCAATACCGATATCATGGTTGCCAGCCATATCGTAAACAGGTACGGTGTGTGGCGACCTGTTTCGGAATATCGACTTGTAGCGCGCGTGTTCCTCTAGCCATTGGTCGTCTTCCCACTCACGTCCACCGTCAAACAAGTCGCCCAAGAATATGATGGCTTCGGGATGTCGAATCGTTTGCAACACGTTGTAGGACTTTCTCAGGTAAATGTCCGTATAGAATTCTACTACCCGGAGAAGCGCTCCAGTTTGGTCGTAGGAGTAGTGGTCGACTATCTGCGGGTCAGCTACGAGAGCCACGTGTACTGGGGCCACGCCTGCATCGTCATAGGCCTACAATGAATGACAAAAGAAACAACATGAAAAGCAGCAGGTCGAGTCAGTGATTGCACGTGGGCATTTTTCTTGCAAAAAGAAACAATGTCGGAGCACGGATGAAGCAGGGAATAGTCTACAATTGGCCTTTCGTGCACGGAAAAGGACGCCCGACGCTCCTTATTCAAGAGACATGCGAAAAGGAAAAAAAAATAGAGAGATTGGAGTACGTTACCTTGAGAGAGGACCATTTACAGCTTGAAACGTGTCCGTAGTACAAACCTATCTCGCAAACTAGAAGCAACACGACCCAATAAAAGCGTAGAAATCGCACCACTAGCAAACGATTGTATCGCATTATTGGCGCCTCAGTAAGATTGGTTAAAGTTATTGTTGGAGAGGTCATGGTCGAATGATTAAAATTACAAAAAAAAAATATTTGCCGACAAGTGGAAAAAAACCGTAGCAATAAGTACCAAGAATGCCGTCAAAAGGGAGGGATAACTGTCGCGTTGTCGAATAGTATAAACACAAGAGAGGGAGGGAGACGAGGGAGAAAAAAGTCCAGTGGCGCGGTCAGCAGTAGAGAAACTCGGGCATGAGCATTATCGGTGAAAAGAAGAAATTGCTTGTGAACTTTCATCTGACACGTTGCATTTTTCTACAGTCTGGTGCATGCAATAAAAAAGAATATCGCCCGCCTTTTTTCTACTTTTGTGCTTTATGTCTATCATACAAAAAGAAGTTCAAAAAGGTCATAAACAAAAAGGATTCGTGTCAAACACTCTTTTGGTTTTTGTAAATTCTTTGGATTGTCTTTACTCTCTCTCTCCCTCCCTCTTTTTTTTTAGTTCAAAATCTGCTTTCGTTAAAGTATCGCGTGGATGATTGCACTGTGGAAAAATAAAGGGGAGGGGGATAAAACAAATCTATTTACGTGGTTGATTAATATTTTTTTTTTTTAGCAAACAGTAGGTGGGCTGTCAAGTGCGCGGCGGAGAATCTTGCCTGATGCGCTCTTGGGAATTGAGCTGACGAGCACATACCCTCCACGTAGTTGCTTATAATATGCAACCTGTCGATTCATCCACTTGACAATAGTCTTGGCAGCCTCATCCGCATGCACTGCAGTTGATGCAACATCGGACAAAACGAGATACGCTCTTGGCACTTCTGTCTGGCGAAGCGGATCAAACACGCCTGTCACGGCACAATCTCTGACCTGCGGATGCTGTAACAAGATACCCTCGAGTTCGGCAGGCGCTACTTGAAAGCCATTAAATTTAATGAGCTCCTTTTTGCGACCAGTGACAAAGACAAATCGCCTCGAATCTACAAACCCGATATCGCCCGTGTGCAAAAATCCATCTCTGTCAATTATATGGTTGGTCGCCTCCTTGTTGTTCAAGTACTCGAGCATAATGTTTGGCCCTCGGAAACATAACTCGCCGACCTTGCCCTCGCCCAATGCTCGCCCATTGTCGTCAATTACTTTGACTTGGATGTTTGGCAGCAGTTGGCCTGATGACCCGACACGACTGACTTTGGGCATGTTTAGCGATAGTCCGGGACTAGTTTCGGTTAGTCCATATCCTTGCATAACACGAACGCCGCTGTATGTCTGCTCAAGGCTACGTGCGGTATCGGGTCCCAATGGTGCGGCGCCCGAAATAATCCACTGGAGACTGGACAGATCGTATATTGCTGCTGTATCGGATAATTTAACCATGGCGTTGAGAATCGGCGGTACCAGCATAGTATCGGTTACACGATGTGCTTCGACTAATTCAAAGAACCGTACAAGATCAAATGTTTTCATAACGACTAGTCTCGATCCCTGTATTGGCAAGCTGTGAGCCAGAATCAGTCCAAAGCAGTGGAAAATGGGCAGCACGGCTAGTGTCGTGCGCTCATACTGCTTGGGTGGTGTCATCGTGCGTATTGCATAGCCGATCTGCTCGATATTAGCAACAATGTTGTAGTGACTCAGTACTACGCCCTTGGGTAGTCCCGTCGTACCGCTAGAGTAGCATATGAATGCCGGAGTCGTGCGCAAGTGATTAATATCTGATAGTAATGCGCGAGGGAATTGCTGCTGGCTTAGCACGTCAAAGATCGACCGTACCAGTTGTTTATCACCATCTCCAATCATTGGCGAATCTGCTGCTCTGTCAATACACAGTATGTTGGAAAGAGTTTGGTCCAGTCCATGAGCCGACGGTTTGGCCAGTCTTTCAATGGCATCGGTAATGACGGGTATGCCAGCTCGAGTAGTAATTACGAATCGCGCGTTAGAATCAGATAGTTGGTGTGCTAATTCACCGGCTGTATACGCTGGATTAACCAAAGTGCACGATGCGCCCAGCATTAGTACTGCCATTGTCACTGCCAGGTAGTATATGGTATTGGGTAGCACTATGGCAACTCTATCGCCCTGGCGTACTCCGACTGAGTGATAAAGACCCGAGGCAAGCTGGGTTGTCAGTGTCTCCAACCCGTCTAGCGTCAAAGCCAGCGACGGCATGTCGCTGTCAACAAACAGTGGGCGTGGAGGGGAATCATCCGAACTGGCGAGTGCTGTCCTCTGACGCATGCAACTGAAAAAGTGTGTCGGCAGATCATGAAGCGGCACATCGACATTGGGTAGCCTGGACTTTAGCACTGTGCGAGTCATCATAAATAGCAAATAATAATTAAAAAAAAATAATAGAGAAGGAAGAAAAAAGATAGTATATTTTTTCAGTTGGTTTTTTTTTGCTTGAGTGTAGATTGTGTCAAGCGTGGCTGAATAGTAAACACTTTTTTGCGGCGTGCATTTGATAACCGGGAAAGAAAAAAAGTGGCGTCTACGAGAAAAAAGACAATGAAAAAGGGAAATTATATACATGTATGTTAAAAACTTGTATATTATTGAATGTGGTTACTCCAAAAGGCGGCGTAATATTTTGCCCGAAGTGTTGCGAGGAATAGAATTGACCAAGACATATCCACCGCGTAGCTGCTTATAATATGCTACTTGGTTATTGACCCACTCAACAACCCGCTGAGCGGCAGCAGCTGGATCATTTTGATCTGGGTCAGTCAGCACCAGATACGCCTTTGGCACTTCGGTTTGACGCTGTAAATCGAATACGCCCTTGACGGCACAGTCTCTGACTTCAAGATGTTGTAGTATAATTCCCTCGAGTTCGGCGGGCGCAACTTGAAAGCCATTATACTTTATCAGTTCCTTTTTACGATCAGTAACGTAAATATGTTGTTGGTCATCTATATAACCGACATCGCCAGTATGCAAATAGCCGTCAACATCTATCGTCTCTTTTGTCGCCTCGTCGTTGTTCAAGTATCCGAGCATGATATTGGGTCCGCGGAAGCACAGCTCGCCAATTTCGTTACTGTCTAGCGTACGTCCAATATCGTCAACTACTTTGGCTTCAATACTGGGTAAAATACGGCCGACTGACCTGACATTAGAGGCTGTAGGCGGGTTGAGCGAGACAGCTGGACTGGTCTCGGTTAGCCCGTACCCTTGCAGAATAGATAACTCGGGTAAGAGCGACTCGAGCGTAGCAATCGACTCTGAGCTTAGCGGCGCAGCACCGACCACTACCCAGCGTAGTGACTGTAGGCAGTCAGTAAGAGTCTTGGGCGGCAGCTTCGTCAGGGCATTGATAATTGGCGGGACCAACATAGTCTCTGTGACCTGATGTTGTTTGACCAAGCTGAGGAACTGGGTCATATCGAATTTGCGCGATATCACTGTAGTAACGCCAGAAATGGGCATGACAAAGCAGAGAAATGTCAGACCAAAACTGTGAAACATAGGCAGCACAGCAATGCTTGTCGGGCGATAGGTGGAGGTCTGGTGTACGGCGGTGATTTGCAAAATGTTGGCGATAATATTGCCGTGACTCAGTTTAACGCCCTTTGGTAGCCCCGTAGTGCCACTCGAGTACGGGATAAATGCTGGCGCTTGATGAGCGGCATCTGGGCGAGGGAAATCGCGGTTGCTACGCAAGTCAAAGATAGAGCGAGTATCGGGAAGCTTGTTCATAGAGTCGCTGTCAGCCAACAAGATAGGTACATTGGGTTCAGCAGCCTCGGTGACCAAAGGATGAAGAGCTGTAACGGTAATAACGAGGCGCGCTTGTGAGTCACTCAGCTGGTGCGATAGCTCGCGAGAAGTATAGGCTGGATTGGCCAGCGTGCAAGTAGCGCCCAGAGTCAGTACAGCGAGGGCGATAGGCAAGTAATAAACAGAGTTGGGCATTACTATAGCCACAACATGGCCAGGGCGAACTCCAGCATTGTGGTACAGTCCAGCAGCCAATCTATTAGTCAGAGCCTCAGCGGTGTTCAGCGTGAGAGTGGCCGACGGATCATCGCCGTCAATATACAGCGGGCGTAGAGCTTGTGAGCCACTAGAGTCAGTAAAGGCAGGATTTTGGCGGACTCGGCTGAAGAAAAACGCGGGAAGATCCGAGTGTTTAGGGGCGACAATGTCGGGCAGAGATGACTTTATTCCAGAGTAAACCATGAGTACAAGAGATAGGGTTAGAGTAGATGTTGCGAGAGAGAAAAAGGAGAAAAAAGAGTACTTTTCCCTGTCTTTTTTGTCGCCAATATATATACTGGAACCCCTTCTCTTTTCCTCCTTTTTTCATCGTCGAAAATAGAAGAATACACTGCTTTTTGGCATATCTCTTGCATGAGAGGCTTGGATTGGGCCTACTGCGCCACTAGGTACTGGACAAAAAATTGATCAGCAATGATTTGATCAGCCCATGTGAGGTGTTTATGTCACCAGCGCATATAGTTGTATAGTTGCATTTTGCTTCTTTAATTTTGTTCATCCACTTTATTTACTTTTCTCAATGATGGACATTTACGCAGAGACATGGCGACCGAGTAGCAGCACGAGCAATATGAGTGGCACCAGGTCGCGCAGACAAAGCACACGCGGAGTAGCGACAGCGAGTCCTACAACAGCCGTTGCAGGCTGCAGCAGCGCGCACTGGCGGCAGGCATACGTAGCCAGCGATACAGGAGATACTAGCGGAGTGCAGTCGACGTCGCTGGGATTGCCCGACGAGTCGCGGTTCACAACGAGCCTGGCCATGAGCGAGGACCAGCCGCTGCTGGCAGTAGGGTCGGGCAGCCACGAGACAAACATGTTCTTTGTGCAGAGCCTCGACGACCAGCTCGACGTCAAGGCATCGTTTGCCTCAAAGTTTCCCATCTACGCACTCGCACTGCACGGCAACCTTCTGCTGGCTGGCACCGACCGCAGCACCAGCGTACTGTACCGCGTCGACCGTGCTCGGCTGCTCGGCTACTCTGAAGCTGACGCAGGGTCGGAAGACGGGCCCCTCGTGCGCTGCGTGGGCACTTTTAAGAGCAAGGCTGCGCGCAGTGTCGACGTTGCTGCGCCGGGCAGCCATGCGCCCACGAGGCGCGTCTCGTGCGTAGACTTTGCTGGCGACGCGTTTCTGGCCTGCGTCGGCGGCGTCGTCAGCGTGTGGGACGCAGCGCGCAGTCAGCAGCAGCAGCCGCAGCCGCTGAGAGTCGAGCGCGTGTCGGCCCAGCCGTTGACGCGGGCCGCTTGGAGCCCGCACGGCGGAGCAACGCTGGTGGCTGCGTCTGGCGTCGACGGCGGAGCGGCGATAGTCGACCTGCGCCGGCGGGGACGCGCTGTGGCGTGGCGTGCAGCGACGGCGGCCGGCGCCAATGATGCGGCGTGGTCGCCCCTGGTGCCGCACTGGCTGGCGACGGCGGGCGAGGACGGCGCTGTGCGAGTATGGGACCTGCGCTACGCCACGACGACGCCCGCCATGACCGTGCGGCATGCGACCAGCGCCGGCGTGCCTCGGCGGGTGGCGTGGAGCCCTACGCACGTCGACCTGATCTCGGTCGGAACCAGCGACCGCGCCTGGCGCCTGCACTCACTGCGCGACACTCTTTCGCCCGTGGTGGCTGACTGCCGTGCTGCTGATGACGTAGGCGCTGTTGTGTCAGCGTGCGCCAAGGGCAGCACCTTTTACACGCTCAGCGCCTGTGGCGACCTGTTTGCCCACCGCCTGACGCCACAAGCACTGAGCCTCGCAGCAGTGCATCGCTATGGCGATAGTGGGGATTCGGTCCTGAGCCGAGCCGAGTCTGCTGTTTACGCTCGCGATATCCGAGGCGCTGCCGACGCCGTTTTGAGCCAGCCGCTCAGCAGCGACGCTGCCACGACGCGTGCGCTGTGCGACTTGTTTGCAGCGAAGCCACGGCTGGCAGCTGCGGCTGCCGAGTGGACCCTGCCAACGACGTTGCCTCGCGCATCATTGACCGACTCTGCCGCTACTGCCGCCGACTCCGAGTCGACCGACGCGGCGGCGCGGCGTGCGATGGCTGGCGACCTGCAGCGGCTTGGCTATGGCCTGCCGCCAGACTTCCCGCTCGACGCAACTGCGGCGCGGCACCCGGCGGTGCTGCAGGCGCTTGAGCGGCTGAACACCGCCAGCTTGCGGTCGGCGCTGGACGATCTCGTCGCACAGTCCGAAGGGTCCGAAGATGCTGGCAGTGGCAGCAGCCCGCCGTGGAAGGCGGCGGCCGATCGCGCGCAGCAAATTGTGCAGTGTGTGACAGCAGACCCGACGCTGCTGGATGCGCGGCTGCTGCGTGCTGTGGTCAAGCTGGTGCTGCCCAACGACTGCATTGCCGGGCTGACACTGGGCCTGGGCATTTGCCAGGCCTACCTTGCCCACCAGCGCCGAGGCCCAGCGTCGGCTGTTTCTTGCGGAGACTTGGACGGCCTTGTCCACGTGCTTTTGTTCCCTACAGTGTTTGACGCCGACTCTGCCAATGACAGCGCAATGGCTGCAGGTACGACGACGCGTGCCGTAGGCGCTCCCGACGCGCATGCTGTTCGAGAGCGTATTCGCGAGTGCCTCGACGCCTGCCCAGACGTAGTGTTTGAGATGGTACGTTTAGAAATCAGCATTCAGGACGCTGTGCTGAAGGGCGGCGAGCAGGCCCATGTCGCCGAAGCCATTGTGCAGACCATGAAGGAGCATGCCCAGACTGTTGCCACTTTGCTCGATAGTCGTCAGCCTCAGTTGCCACCTGTGCAGATCCACGCGCTGTATCCAACGACGACTACTATCTCGGCTAGTGCCGTTCGCTTGTACCTGAACTCGTTGGTGCCGATGCGTGCCTATGACGAGTACTTGGTCAACTCGCAGTGGTGGCGAGTAGCTCCACTATCTCATGCATCTACAGGCGAGGGTCGTGTAGTTGGAAGTGACATGGGATGGCCCTCGTCATATCCATTGGCGCGGATGATTAACCGCCAGACCGCTACACTAGTAGTACCACGCTTTGCTCGTCAGCTCGATGTAGTGCGAGCCGCAGTGGCCAAAGAGCCGCTGAGCTTGGAGCCGCGTTTATACCGGGACACGTTGCTCAAAATTGCGCGTATCAACATACTGATGCGCTGCGACCAGGCTTTAACATTTACCATACCTCCTCCTTCTTCCCAATCCGCTGATGGAACTGTCGCTGGGCCAAAGTCAGTTACTACTAGTATATCTGAATCTCTGCTTGTCGATGCATTTGACGAGATAGGTAATGCCTTTCTTATGCTTCTCGAGGCCCTGGCTCGTCATGCTAGCCACCGTGATGCACACAAGCGTGCTGCTGCAGAGGCATTACCCCTTCACGAGTCCCTTGCCAAGCTTGTTGAACATCAGTCGGTTTCAATAACTGCAGGACGTAAACCACATGTGGCTTCTGTAACAAAGTACTTGCGCAAACTCGAGCACTATGCTAACGCATAATAATAAACAGTAGCTTTTTCCTCCGATCAGACGACTTGATATAAAGATAAATGTGGCGTAATAGTGAACTGCTACGTAATTGTTTATTATTATTATATTTGTATTTTTTGCGGCGTAGTTTGTCACAAAGAGAGGGATGACGGGGAGGGAATGCTGTGGGAATAAAAATATATTGTTTAACGAGAGGAATAGGGACAGCGAGACTGGTTAGCCACTTTTTTTTTAAAAATCCAAAGAGATTTAATATTGTTCTTGACGTAAATAAATGGCGCTACAGCACATTTTTTCATTGTGCTGTGCGTGTGTACAGGTTTTATATTTTTTTCTTGCAATATAAAAAAGAAGAAGAATGAAAAACATGGCTTGTATTGAATTTTTTTCTATATCCCTTTGTTCATAGGAAAAAAACGTGAATATGGCTTGGGAGCCTTTTTTTTTTCCTCATAGAGTGCAAAAAGTTGTGGCTATGTGCCGGAATAATTTTTTTGTTTGGCACACAGAAATATATATAAAATCATCTCGAGACTGAAACATTTCAAAAAGTATCCTGTGTACCAGAAATAAAAAGTTCCTTTGCTACTCTCTTCATCACTAGTATCATCCCCCTTTCCCCTCCCAAATTTATTTCATCCAATATGCGTACTTTTGCTCTGCTTAGCCTGCTTGCTGCCTGCGCCGTCGGTGCTCCCATGCTAGTTCTGCGTCAGCTTCCCGGAGACTCTGTCAATGGTCCCACTGCATTGAGCCATCCCAACATTAACAACGGAGAGTCGGTCGAGGGCTCTGTCGAAGATACCACGTCGCTTAACGGTGCTGTTATCAGTAACGCTATGGGTAACGATATAACCAAGATTACTCAGAACACTAACTGGCATGATAACACGATCCTCAACCCCAACATCAACACCGCTTCCAACACTCAGGGTGACGTTGTCGTCGGTAACGGTAACCAAGTATTCCCTGCTTTCGGCCGTGGCAGCAGTGTTGTCTTTAGGCGTCAGGCGCCCGGTCATATGGTCAACGGTCCTACGGCTCTCAGTAACCCAACGGTCAATAACGGTGCGTCTACTCAGGGCTCGCTCAAGGCTGATACTAGTGCTAATGGTGCTACTATGGTTAACCCTGTCGGAAACGAATTTAGCCAGGTCAACTCTAACCAAGAGGTCGCTGATAACGTCTTTGAGAACCCTAACTGGAATCAAATCTCGGGTAATAACGGACCTGCGCTTGCTGGTAACAACAACATCTTTGTGCCCGTGACTAACGAGGCTGGTGCTATTCAGATTGATAACGGAGATCTTTTGAATGCAGCGCTGATGGCTGGTACTGCAGGTAAATGGTAGTTATAAATGTGGAACCATTTTTTATTTATATTTAAATATATTCTGTTGCTCTAGCATTAGAAGCTATCCTGTACAAAAAAATAAAAGAGAGACTAGAAATACTTTTTTTTTTTTCCTAGATGAATGAAGAAGGGCAGAGAGAGCAAAAAGAGGTCCTTGATATGGAAGAAGCAATAGAGATAGGGATATCCAAAAAAAAGTAAAAAGAATATTTTTTAGGCCTGGTTCTCACCACCGTAGTGCTGCTGTTGCTGACCACCGTAGTTGTTGTAGCCACCCTCCTGGCGGTTACCACCATCGTACTGGTGCTGACGGTTGTTGTAGCCGCCGTTGTTATAGCCACCAGCATTGTTGTAGTTGTTGCTACGGAAGCCGCCCTCCTGACGAGGGTTGGAGCGACCGCCACGGCCACCACCGTAGCCACCACGGCGACCATAAGTGCCGTAGTCATTACCGCCCTGAGCCTGGTTATCGTACTCACCTCCCTCCTGCTGCTGCTGCTGGTAGTTGCCACCCTCCTGGCCTTGGTAGGAACGGTTGTTGTTAAAACGAGGACGGGGAGGACGCGCCTCCTGCTCGTTGGCGGGGTTGACGCTGATCTTGCGCTCGTCAATCTCCATATCCTGACCACCAGCAATAGCCTTACGGGCCTCATCCTCGTTGGAGAAAGTCACAAAGCCAAATCCACGAGACCTGCCTATATATATGTAAAGCATGAACAAATATTAGTTTCTTTTTTCTTTAAGTAAGATATATGTATCTTATTTTGTGGCAACTTACCAGTCTCACGGTCGGTGATGACCTTGGAGTCGACGACAGTGCCAAACTCGCTAAAGATCTCGGCGAGACGAGGGCTCTCAACACCCCAGGGGATAGAACCAACAAAGACCTTGCACGTCATGACTAAAAAAGAAATAGAACCTTGAAAGAGAAAAGAGAAAAAAAGAGGAGCCTATAGAGAGGAAAAAAGAAAAAAAAAAAGAGAGCCTGGGATGAGAAAGGGAAAAAAAGAGGGAAGCAGTTTGCATTTATCAACGTCTTCGTCGTCTCTGGCACACACTACACAATTGCAGCAACGGTGGACGTTTTTTTTTCCTCCCTCCCTCAATTTTCTCATGTACAGGCCGTGTATGAAAAAGAAGAAAAAAAAATTTGCTTAGCACACGCGCCGCACTCCCATTGGCTCTGACTTGTTACTAGTGTAGATTTGATTCGCTCTGATTACAATCTTGTGGCTGAGCTGTTGTTTCATGCGAGTCGGCTTTTTTGGGGGAAGGGGGGCAAAACCAAAAGAAACCGAGCTGCTCATCCACCGCCTGCCGACTCTAGTGTTGACAAAAAAATGAGTCCGAAAAGAAGCACAGGGGAAAGTGTGTAATTAAGGCGTACCGCGCTTCTTTCTCCTAACCCTTTCTTTTATTTATTTATATTTTCTACTGGCTGACTCTATAACTTCTAATATTCTGTGTGGCTTGTACTTTAGTCACTATTATTTCTTTCTTTTTTCATAAAGTAATTACATCACATCCTTTTTCTTGGCTAGGTCAATTTCCTATAAACATAAAGGTACTTGTCATAAATACAACGCGGGGGAGGATGTTTCTGACAAAAAGGCAGTTAAACTAAACAACTCTTTTATTATTATTATTGTGGATAGTCAATGTCGGGGAATCAGCTTATTCGCGAGTACAAGCTCGTGGTAGTCGGTGGTGGTG
>JANBQS010000562.1:0-12429 GCA_027577415.1 Coemansia sp. RSA 922
ATCGAAAAAGAAAAGGCATAGGCTGTAGGCAAGCAAATATGTTGTATCTTCTAACCCTGAGTCTACAAATTCTCACTGCTGGATGCGCTTGGGCCATACACGAGACATAGAGTTTTTACATTATTCTTTGCGCATGGTAATATTGTGACAGTTTAGACGTTTTCTTTAATTCAATCAAGATTGGCAGCTGTTTGCAAATATGAAAATACCGAGAACACTTCCAACTAAGCACGAGATGCTAAACATGTCACCATGTGGTGCGTCTGCTTTGGGGGCTTTAAGAAACGGGTGTCGATGATGATGGTATTTTTTTTTGGCTCAATGGAAGGAGAGTAGCCATTGCGTAATCTGACATATGCTAAGAATCAAACACCAAGTGGCTTCATTGCAAATGGCTTTATAGAATAGCGAGAAACAGAGTGGATAATGAGAGATAGCTCACGCGAGCAACGTTTGTCCTCCAACCACCACTTCAGTTGCAGTATAAAAGAGACATCTATGTTCTCTTTTCTACATCCTCCCTACACCACACTTCTCCAACACAATTTCTAACCCTGCCAATAGTTTTATACTTAACCACGAATTGCCATGGCTGATAACGAACATTATAATGTTTTACATATAGAACCTTTCTATGTAACCTTGCATCAGATTGATGTTAGCGAGGCTGATGGTCCATTCGGTGATATTGCTCAATACGTGGTGAGCTTATTTGGCCATTATAGTGATATTTATGCATTTTACGTCATAAATAGGGACACCACCAATATAACCGTCAACAATGATACCTGCTTTGTATTTTGCTTTCGAGGGTATTTTGGTATTCTTCAATATCAAGTTTGTAAACGCAATATAACATGCTTCGACCTTATTAAAAAGCAAGTGGAGTTGTGCTTATTAACAAATAATAAACGCATTATGTTATACAAGAATAAAAAGGTTGGCTCAATAACTTATTCACACATTCAGCTCGCCGACATAGAGAATATTATAACTATTGCTAACGAAAAAGGATTCTAAACAACAAAGGCATGGTTGACGCAGCATGTTGAAATTGCATCCACACTCGCAATCCCCCAATGTCTGCGTTTCCTCAAATGATTGCCATTGGTGTCACTTTGAATTATCAGGGCCTGCAACCATGGTGAACTTCAAGGCCCACGATTATGTTTCCTGGTAGTTATTAGTTTTTTATCCAGACTATATACCTTTTACGGTTTATTTAACATGTAAGTTTTTGTTCTGGTGAATTAGAGCATTTTACTTGGTACAAAAAACAGAATGTCATGCTGGCACATCGCTCGCTACTAGTGTCACGTGAGGTGGTAATGATTACGATCACCGGATCACCCGACAGCCTATAGGCTTAGACTGATGACGCGCATGGATTGTTTGTCGTAATAGTCTTTATCCTTTAGCTTCCTTTACGCCTACAAAATATAAGTCTAATCACAGTTTTTATACAGTCCCTCAATGGGTTCTAACAGCTGTTTTCTCACCTCTTATGCAAAGTAAAAGAGCCAGTGTCTCCATCTCATGGTGGTAAACAAATATGATACTTGATTCTCTTGGCTTGCGAGAATCACGACCAAGTCGACTACAAGTAAGCAAAGCTGAACAGCGCTGAGCTTGGCTGATGTGCTCTTTCAAAAGATGCACCCAAACAACACATTGACATTTCGGAAACAAAACATTCCGATTTACGTCATGGTTTTCTTTTGCTTCTTTGAGACAAAGAAGTCCATGCTGGTATGACGTATGCTTTCCTCCTTACTCATTGGCTTCTTTGCAGTAAAAAGGCAGCGAAAGAGCACTTGGTCCTTTATTTCAAAGAACCAATAAAGACAAGAACTATGACGTATGCTTCTCTCCCTGCTCAAAATACATTGCCCTACCCTTTTCCATTTTTTCAAGTGTGGAAAGCACTGTAGAGTGGTTGGGGAAGAAAGGCTCATGCAAGCGATTTTTCTCCTATGGCCACCCTCCCAGCCGTGGTATAAAAGAGAGCCAAATTGGCCACCAATTTGTTCCTCTCCTTCCTTCCTTCTCCACACCATTTTTCTGCAACATTTGTTTACACACTTGCCAATAGTTTTTTTTACAAGCATCTACTTTTGATTTAAAAATGTCGGATACCTTTAAATACATAGCTATAGGGATGATAGGTAAACATGTCCATGCAGATATGAATAAGGCGAGTAACATTTCTGGCTTTCATTACACGGTGGCCGGTTTGGTTGCTGCTGAACAATATCCGGAGTGTAAAAATATTACCTCGTCTTACTTTATTACAAAGGCCAAATACTTTATGTATAGCGATGGTAACACAATAAGCACTAGTGACACTGAGAACAACATTGTGCTTGTTGTATTTTCTACTAAAACAAGGTTTGATTCCATAGAAACAAAGCTGGAGTGTAATGCGGAAAACATATATCTCTTCTATCTTTCAGTTGCGCAACAGTGTACTGAAGCTGCTAAAGGCATTTCAATCAGAACTGCAATTAATCCCCTGAACAACTTGGTAGATAATGCGTCTGTTGAAGTCGAGGAGTTTGAGGCAGAGCAGAGACGCAAGCTGGCAGGAGGTGATACTTATGATTTGTAAGCAGTCTAAGGTTAAACACTTGTTTTATTCCGAGTTGTAAAGCTCAGTAACAAATAATTTTTAAATAAACAACTTTGGTACCATTTATTACAAGTCGTTGAGCTGAGATTTAGGAGAGCTAGGCAGACGGCAGGTCAGTACCTCGTAGCCAGTCTCAGTGACCAAAATAGCATGCTCAAACTGCGCACTACGCTTGCCATCCACAGTAACAGCAGTCCAGTTGTCCCTCCAAGTCTGGTCATTATAGCTACCCTCGTTGATCATGGGCTCAATAGTAAAGACATGGCCAGGCTTCATCACACCAATAGCCTTGTTCTTGGCATAGTGCGGGACATTGGGCGCCGAATGGAACATCTTGCCCACGCCATGTCCGCTGTAAGTACGAACGACTGAGAATCCATTATCCCTAGCATGTTTCTCGATAGCCGAACCCAAATCGCGGTAAAGCACGCCGGGCTTGACCATCTCAATGGCCTTTTGCAGGCACTCGCGAGTAGTCTTGACCAGCTTCTTGGACTTTGCATCGACATTACCAACAAAATACGTCTTGTTAAGGTCAGCATGGAATCCGTCCCTATACAACGAGATATCGATGTTGACAATATCTCCGTCCTGAAGCTTACGCTGGTCAGGAATACCATGGCAAATAACCTCATTGACACTGGTACATACGCTCTTAGGGAACTGGTAGTAATTGAGCGGCGACGGATACGCCCTACGCTCGATAGTAGCCTCGTGCACAATACGATCAATCTCGTCCGTAGTGATACCCACACGCAGTGCACGAGCGGCAATATCGAGGATCTCGCGACCCAAGCGACACACGACGCGCATCTTTTCAATTTCGTCAGCGCTCATAGCTACTATCTGCGCGTTGCCGTAGGTCTGCTCCTGCTTAGAGGCACCACCGGGCGCATCAGCGTAGTCGGGACGTGGGATATCGGCAGGTACCTCGCGGCGTGGCGACAAGGGGTACTCTGGACGCAAGGGACCGGTGAACTTATACGTGGGAAACGGGTTGTAAGAGGTCGTTGGGTTGTTGACTAGGTGAGCTGACTTGTGCTCAGACCAGCTACCGCGGAAGCACTCTTGCGAGCAGAAAAACGAACCCTTGATTGCCAATTTAACACAAGTAGGGCATTGAAGTGCGGCTGGCTTGTCGCAACCAGACGATTTGCAAGAGTGTTGTTGCTCAACGGTAGTCATTGGAGGGTAAATCTAAAAATAAAATGCACAACAAGAAATAAAGAAATAAAATAAAAATCTTGTGCAAAAGAGAAAAAGAATTTTTTTTTTTTTTTTTTTGGGCTTACAAATTTTTTTTCTTTCTTTTTCTAGATTTTTTCCAGCTGTGCTATTAGAATTATTTACAATGTCAGACGACAAATTACTTGCTCACTTGGTCTCGAGATACGGGTGAGTTACCGCAGACACGCACCTGTAAACCCAGAGACATGCTATCCACATATTCTCAAAACACACACACCCCTTTTTAACTATGTAGTGTGAGTTCAGTTTACAACCGCAATACAGTGTCATATGGCAAGCAGCATCTCTTTGACAAGAGCCGAGAGACATGTTGGAACTCTGAGCAAGGTACGCCCCAGCACATACAAGTAGAGTTCAAAGTTCCCGTAAAGCTGACTGCAATCCGCATCCAGTTCCAAGGCGGTTTTGCAGGCAAGACCACAAACCTATTTGACATGTCACAGCCATCCAAGCCAATATGCCCGCTACATCCAAAGGACGATAACAAGGTACAAGTGCTCGCCTTGCCTAAACCCTTACAGGATATCGCTAGAACCAGGATCAAGATCCAGTTCCTGTCAAGCACAGACTTTTTCGGCCGCATCATCGTCTACTCGCTCGACTTTGTAGGACACGCCGAGACAATTCAAGAAGACAGCGATGAGACAAGTCAACAAGACAGCGATAGCAGCTTACCGACCCCGACAGCTCCTACGACACAGCAATAGTAGTGAAAATTGTGTAGATTAAATGAAAGAGGTTTCAATAAAAAGTAGTAGTATAAAGATTTGAGATTTTAGACCACAGTGGGTGCGATCTGATGGTACGCGCCAGACGACAGGGCCGGGTACCTGGCAAGGCCACGTAGCCGCTCTTGCACGCTCTCAGCGCGCTGCTTCAGCGTCTGAGCCAGGGCTTGCTGGCGATACAAGTCGAACTGAGGCCGCGAGCGCATAGGCTGCCAAGCGCGCGGCGGCTGGCTCGAGTCACCAGCACCGAGCCTGACCAATTTAGGCATAGCCGCCAAACGACAAGCCTCACGCGCAACAGTTTTCGCCTCTCGGGCAGCCTCGCTCAGAGCCGACGACCCGGCAGTGCCCAACGAGCGCGTGAGCGGGTGCGCAGCCATCAGCCGCGACTCCTCCTTGAACATGTATTTTGCGCGCAAGTGAGCGTTCTCCTTGCGCAAGTACGACACAGACTCATGCAGCGCGCCGATCTTGCTACGCAATCCCAACAGGTCGCTAGGCAACGGCGCACTGCCACCGCCCGGCCCGATGAGAGCAGAAAAGTCGCCAGCGAGGGCAGCAGCTTTCGCAGCTTCGTTGGCCTGCTTGAGCTTGCGGCACTCGCGCTCAAGCGTATCCATCTCGCCCTGCAAGCCCTCGACAGCCTCCTCGTACGTCAGCTCCTTGGACTTGGCAGCCTCCAGCAGCCGCTGCAGTTCGGCCACCTGCTCGGCCTGGCGCCGCATAGTCTCAGTGCGCTTCTCGAGCATCTCGGTCTTGACGCTAAACTCCTGAATGGCCTGGTCGCGCAGACGCAGGTTGCGCGCAAGGCTGACGATCTCTTCGTTGAGGGCCTCGGTGCGCCGCTCGACGTCGGCGTTCTGCACCAGGCTGGCCTTGAACTGCGCCGCGCGCTTGATCCACGGCGCCTCACACACCTCCATCTTGGACACAGCATCGCTGTCGCTAATGAGCGCTAGCGCTGCCGTCAGCTCCTTGGTCAGTTGCTGCGACGCATTGAGCGCCAGGCCCAGTGGCATGGCGTCGTTGGCGCCAAACACATCTTGCGCCACGTTGTTGATATCCTGCTGTAGCCGGTCAAAGCTGATCTGTGCCTGTGTTGCACCCTGGCCTGCCTCCGAGTCAACGCCGCCAACTGCCGCCGAGGATTCGGCACTAGCCGAAACGGAGAAGTAGTCCTGGATCACAGTGCGCACACGGACGCTGTACTCCACAAGCTGGTTGCACTGCTGCTCCACCCGACCCATGGCCTCCAATGCATTGGAGCTGGTCGCCATTCCAGCGCCCTTGAGCTCCTTTGAGCGGCGCAGCAGCTTGATCGCCACAGCCTTCGACGCCTTGCAGTTCTGTATAACGCTAGCAACAGACGGCACCACCTCGCTGGAAATACGCTGGCGATCAGCGCTCAAAAACACGTTTGCCCTGTCGCTCTCGCTATCGCCACGATCGGTGGTCGGCCCCGAGACTAGCAGCTGCTCGATGTAGAACAAGTTCGACAGCTGGATATCCGAGCCAAACGCCAAACGCGACACCTTAACGTCCAGCCGCTGAGCAGCCGTGGCCCGCGCATCAGCAGGAATGTGTGCATCTACTAGGCCGCTGAGCTGAGCGGCCAGACGACGGATCTCAGGCAGGGCCTCAGTGGCGCGGAACTCCTCCTTGCGCAAAATGTCGATCAAGCCGTTAAGCCGCCGCTCGGCACCCTGAGTGTCGTGCAAAAGCGAGGCGAGCCGCATAAACTCCATGTCCGTACACGACGACAAAAAGTGCACAAACAGGCTAGACAGGCCAGCGAACTGAGTCAGCAGAGAGCGGATCTCGGCTGTAGCAACAAAGTCGTCCGAGATGCTAGTATCGGTCTTCTCGTCCTGCTCCAGCTGCTTGCACAAGATCTCGCTCTTGGCCGCCAGGCGCTTGAATGACAGCAGCGAGCGCAGTGCCTCGCTTTCGCTTTTGAAAAAGTGGTCAGGCAAGAACGGCTCATACATAGTCAGCAGCTCGGCAGCCTGGTCGGCGTCTAGGCGACGCACCTCGAGATCGATGGCCTTGGCCTTGGTCTTTGTCATCGACGACTCCAAGCGCAGGTTTCGGCTCAACATCTCCTGAGCCTTGGATGATTCGGAGGCAGCTCTTGACGCCTGAGTGTGCTCGCTCTCGCGCAGACTCTGCAGATCGGCCTGCTGGCTGGCCACCAGGTCGCGGTACTGGCCGATGTTGAACTGATAGTCAGCGACAGCTTCCTCAAGCTTGTCGATGCGGCGCGTACGGTCGCCAATAACTACAGTCAGGCGCTCAATCTCGGCACGCAGGACCTTCTCGTCATCTGCGCGGGCGTCCTCCATCTCGTTGTTGACTTCGCACAGGGCCTCGAGGTTCTCCACGGTGCTTTGCAGCTCCTCGACCTTGTGGTTGAGATCCAGGTTGCGCACCGTCAGCGTCTCGATGATCTCTTCGGCACCTAGCGCATCGTCCAGCCGCTCCTTCAGGTCCTCGATGTGCGTCTCGGTAACCAACAGCTTCTCCTTCAGATCGTCGTGCCCGTTTAACAGCTCCTGAGCCATCATCGCTTCTTGCTCGAGCTGTTTGATCTTGCTGTTGAGCTCAATCTCGCTAGCCGCCGTTGTGTCGCGCAAGATCCTCAGGGCATCCTTGATTCGTTCATTCTGCTTCTGCAAATTTAAGTAGTCATGCGCTGACGCCGAATTGGGGTCGCTGGATAGGAGCGCGCTGTGGTCGCCCTCCAACTTGTAAACCTCCAGTTGCGTCTTGGCCTCATCGAGTTCTTCGCGCAAAGTGTTGGATACTTGCATTACACTATCCAGCCTCTCTTCGGCCATCTCCTTGTCCACCGCCAGCATATCCAAGCACTCGGTTGCCTCAGCGTGCTTTGCCTCCAGCTCCTCGTGCTCCGTGGTGACTTCCCTGAGCCGCTGCTTCAGCGTCTTCACCTCCTCTTGCTGTGCGCCGACTTTGGCTGCCAGCTTATCGCGCACCCGCAGGGCTTGCTCGGCCTCCGACCTGATCCTCTCCGCCTCTTGGATCCGCTGCCGGTCCTCCGACCGCTTTTGCTCAAGGAACTTGTACTTGAGCCGCAGTTCCTCGAATTGCTTCATCGACACCGTCTGCGAGCTCATGGTAGTCGCTGGTCCCGTACTGTCAAACGTTGACGACTCGTTCATGCTCAGTGCGGGGCGGTACGGCGTACGAGGCAGCTCCTCGGCAACTGGCTGCAGCATATCGTTAGGCTCGGCGTCGCCGTTCCCAGAGATGCGGCTGGTGGGGCGGTTCTTGGTGGGCGTCCGTGGCGTCTCACTTCGCTCGTGAAAGCCAGGCCCCGCAGAGGGAGTGGGCGACTCTTCGCGCAGACGAGCAAAGTGCTCACGCGAGTTGGGACGGCTGGCTCCAGACCCGCTTTCGCTTGTAACGGTCTGGCGGGAACTGCTGCGCACGGCAGAGAAAGCAGGCGACTTGACGCCCGACAGAGTCGCTCGCCGTGGCCCAAGGTTTTGCACGTCAGAGATGCGCCGAGCACTCTGCAAGGCTGCAGCCCCACCGCCAATGGCGGATGAAGTAGGCGCAGCACGCTGAGCTAGCGAGCCGCCGAGTCTAGACAGCCCCGCTGGAGGCGCAATGGAGGAAGCAGGAGCCGGAGACCCGCCATACGCTGTGCTTCGCCCAGGCAGCATAGTGGCTCTACGCGCCGCCTTTAAAACCTCAGCACCGCCTGGTGTTGGCGGCAGGATCCCAGTCATCGGTGCCCTCAGTCGCTGCTCGCCAGTCTGTATTTCCGCTCCATGGATAGTAGCGCGAGAGCGGCCAGCTCCACTTTCATCTGCGGCCGAGCTAGAAGCAGCGTTGTCAGATCCGGCTGAGGATGTCAGCAATTTTACTTGTGACGAACGTACAAACACGCCATAGTCTGGCTGGCACTCAAAGTACCGCTTGCCCTTCACAGACCCGTCGTTCTTTCCGTAGGGTCCCTCTAGTTCTACTCCGAACCACCGACCAGTTGCAAATTCAGTCGGTCCACAGAACCTAACTATTCCGCGCCCACCTTGCACCTCCACTGCCTGGCCCAACCCAGGTCCTACCAACGACGGCGCCCGACTGCGTGACGGCTCAGCCGACGATTGTCTGCGAGCAGCGCTCATGTGCTTCGTTTGTTGTGTGCAAAAAGAGTGTAGATTAGATATTGCTAATGTTTGATGATGTGCGAATCGTTTTTAAAATTGCAAAGAGTAAAAACAAAAAAAGATCAAGCGGGGGCTCAAATATGTAAACACATGGGTTTTTGCCCAATAAAAAAAGATCCAGCTGAATAAGCCTCATGGAGCTGATTTATTTCATGGAATAGTATTTGAATAGTCAATAGTTGGACAAGCTAGATTAGAAAGTAGCCTTAGGGTCGACCACTCCACACTTCACGATCTTGACAGTGCCCGTGGTCGTGCCGCTGTCAGATCCAAACGACTCAATCTTTTTGACGACCTTCATGCCATCGATGACCTTGCCAAAGACGACGTGCTTGCCATCGAGCCAAGAGGTCTTTATCGTGGTAATGAAGAACTGCGATCCATTGGTGTTGGGTCCAGCGTTAGCCATCGACAGTAATCCTGGCACAGTGTGCTTGTATTTGAAGTTCTCATCAGCAAACTTCTCGCCGTAGATCGACTTGCCACCGGTGCCGTTGCCCTTGGTGAAGTCGCCACCCTGCAGCATAAAGTTGGTAATGACACGGTGGAAGATGCTGTCCTTGTATCCAAAGCCCTTCTCGCCAGTGCAAAGCGCGCGGAAGTTCTCGGCAGTCTTGGGCACCTCATTCGAGTAGAGCTCCATCTCGATACGGCCTAGTTTGTTGACTTGAGACCCGAGGGTATGCTCGACCTCAAAGAAGACCTTGGTATTTCCGGCAGACATTTTAGTGGCAAGTAAACTATATAAAAAGCGTGTTTAGACGAAATAAAAAAGAAAAGAAAATGAAGGCTGACAGTCTGGCTTTATAACGCGCCACTGCAGATTCGCCCCAACCCTCAGCCATTTTAGCTCTTTACAGAGTCGGATGAGGGGGGGAGGTGGCGATCCTCAGTTGTATAGTTCCAAAAAGTTCCATTGTCAAAAGTAAGCCTATTGTTTGCATACGTAATTGTGACCTAATCAGTCCGTGATGATTGAATTAGTGCAAAGACCGAGAGACCAGTATCTGTTTTGTACCACATTGGCGGCATTCCGACTCTGTCATTGCTGGAGTTGCCACAAGAGCGTTGCTAGGTGACAAGAAGCTGCACCTTTGCGGGAAACCGATGCTCAACACTCATATGGGCGCTGTAAAGTGCTATATGCTCTGTCAAAAAGACCTACTTGAGCGACTCCGAGTCTTGGGGTCTGTAGGACAGTGCCTACAGGCTGTAGAAGAGGATGTATGTTTTCTGCACAGGTAATTGCAGGCACATAAACAACAAGGACAAGTTGTTTAGGCATGTGGTAGGGTGTTTCGATTCTTTGAAGCAAGACAGTTGCCAAGCAGTGCAGCCCTCTCTCGTAATGGCAGCAAAGAAGGACTCAGTCAAAAGGGTCAACAAACGACCCTCTGACAACTCCATGCCACACCCACACAAAAGACAAGCTTTCAGCGGTAGGTGCAGTGAATAGTTATAGTTAGTACTAAATCGACACCAACCATTGTCAATAAACAACCATTGCACATACTATGCCTAGTTTGCTAGGCGCTGAACCAACAGCAAACAACAAATATTTTAATTCTGGATCATCAGTTTACAGTGTTTTTGCTATATAGAGGTGGTAGATGTGTGCACAGGCTACCTATTGTGCGGTTTCTGGAGATGGCGGGAATAATAAGAAAATCACATTCACTTCACTCGTTTCTATATGTGCACCGCATACCTTGTCATGTAGTTTTACTCTCATACTTTGTGCAGGTTGCATGTTCACTAGGCGTGCAAAAATAGCTTGTTGGGAGCAATCTCCATATATACAAAATGGTGGTTCGAATTATTCACTAAGCTCTTCTCTCCTATTTAGTTGTGTCTATTGTTAGGTACTATACACGCCTTCTACTAAGTCATACTTTAACCCGTCAGATTATTTAACGAAAATGGCTCTATCAAGAGAAGAGATGCATGGTGCCTTGACCAATGCCGACCCTTCAAGAAAAAAAAAATTGGCCTCAAAGAATCCTTTTGTCAGCCTGAGCAAAGCCTGGGCAAAGCCAGCTTTTCAATTGAAATATCTGTAAAGTCTCTTTTAGAATGTTCTACTGGCATGCCGCAGTTGAAGCTCTCCCTCGTTGACTGCCCACCATCAAGCAAAAGAGACTCAAAGAAAATCAGCGAACATTGAAAAAGTGCTGTTGACTGGGACTTTGCCCCTTCATCCTGTCCATTGCTTGCTTTCCGCTGCTTGAAGAAGCGAATGCCCACATATAAAAGGCCATGTGAATTCTGCCTTTTTTTTTCTACTCCTCTTCACTCCTTATTCACTTGCCCATTAAACACTTTTAACACTTTCCAACTTTTACCAACTTCTTCAACTTTACAATGCTTACTGTTTGCCGTGTTGAGAATAACATTACGATTGATACTACTGAAATCAATATGGATAGAGTCGAAGATGTGGCCTTTGATTCTGATTTTAGGAGGCTTGAGAAGGTAGAAGGTGAAGTCCCTCTGTTCACCCTTTTTGACATATACTATAAGAGTGAGGAAAGCGCAGGGTGGACGGAAATTACAGCTGATATGTTTGATAGCATTGTATTCCAGGATGGCTATTTTGTGAAATGTAGTGCAAAGCATAACTCGAGTTTTAATGATGAGAAGATGAAATTGTACTATAAGTTGCTTGTGATAAAACTACAGAGACAGGCATCGAAGATGAGATATCATATGTTGAAAGGGACTATCTCATTTTAGATTTAATTATTTAGGTATATTTTGGATTAGTCAAGGCTACGAGACGATCTTGTAGTCAAGGACCATTTGCTCATGCCCACACAGGGCTCCAATACAATGACCTAATCATCATCAGATGTCTTATGCCAAAGTATATGTGATTTTGCACTACCAACACTAGTGACATGCTTGAGCAAGGCCCTTGAAAATAGCTTGATTTGATTTTCCAATTTCTCTCTACCCCTGCCATGAGAACAGTGCTTTACTTTTCTGACAGCTTTAGATATTTTTCCATGGCAAGCATTTTTTGTTTCTTTATTCATAAACATTCTATTAGCCATTATTTAGCCAATACATGACTATATAAAACCCCAGCCACTCAACAGACACCTCAGCTATTTTACAAGTGTTTTGTTACTTGCATACCTAATAATAAAGCATGGAGCTGCAGTTGACACTGCTCATGCTGTTGTTTGTTTGGAATGGCATATGTGACTCACTCCCTTGACAATGATATAATACTGGGATAGTTATGTGCTTCTGCTCACAAGCAAAACAAAATGACATGGAATATACATTGCACACATAATGCATTTCTCACTAGGGACATTCTCAATCTGTCACACTAGCACGCTTTCTGGTCATTTACAGGCAATGTAAGCCATTGAATGAGAAATAGAGTCAAATCTCACTATGCTGGAGGTAGTCTAACACAGGCCCCTCATCCGATTTGTTCAGGGAAGGGAAACACTAATATATCGGTGTGAACACTGCACTGGACAATTGTAGATGGTTAATGAGACTGTGACTAACATAGTTTCAAGTTATATAGAAATAAAACAAAACAAAACAAAACAAAACAAAACAAAACAAAACAAAACAAAACAAAACAAAACAAAACAAAACAAAACAAAACAAA
>JANBQS010000563.1:0-15348 GCA_027577415.1 Coemansia sp. RSA 922
GCCGTACGCCACACAGAAAGACAGTGTAGAAACCACATTTACTTTGCCATCTACAGAATAAACACTCCATACTAGTCCTCAATGCCCAGCTCGTCCTTTTGCTCCACACTCGACATGTTGCTGATAGCCGATGCTGACATGGCAAGCCGCTTTTGAATGTCAAATTGCAGGCGGTGTCTGCGCGCCTCCCAGTAGTTGCCCCAGCCCACGCCGACATGTGCAGAGGACGACAGAATTGTACTCAGCCCACCAGCCGCTGCCCTCGTCGGCGACGTTGGCGCTGCTATGCGAGAGAAGCTGCTGACGCGCTGCCGCGGCCGCGACCTGGACCGGCTGCCACTGGCGCTGGGGGCTCCAGCCACCGAGGCAGCCTTGCGCAGTAACGCCGACGATGGGAACTCATCGATGCTTTCCAGTCCCTCGTTGTGCATCATGTTGTCGTTGGCAAATATATCGCCCAGAACCTCGCCTCGCAGCGGTGGAGCTGCGCCCAAGCCCGAGTCGCGCTTGCCAGCAGCCACGCCCTTGTGATGTGCCAAAGCGGTGGGTGATGCAAGCGAGCCCAAATAATGGTCGTTGTCATCGCCGACCTGCGTCGCAATGCTCTCTATGGGCAAAGCAGCGGCGCGAGGCGTTCGGCGCTCGGTGTTTGGCGCGGAACTGGCAGGCGTGAGCAAGTTCTCGCCGGCTCTAGAGTTTCGCAACGACACTGGAGTATGCAGCTCATAGGCGCGAGAGCTGGGCGTCTGCGGCAATGCCACCTGCGACTCGAGTACTGCGTGGCTGTCTCCCAGGATGCGAATGGCCTGCTCGTGTTCGTTGAGCATGGTGTTGTACTCCTGAATCACGCTCTGCAATGAATCCTGGAGCTCTCGCTGGTGCGATGCCACCCAGTCCATCTGCGCCTGGAACTCGCGCTGCGAGGACTCGGCGCTGCTGGCACGACAGTCCAAGTCTGACAGTGCTCGCGATGTTTCCGTGGCGTGCGTGCGACGTCGGGACTCGCATTTTGTCACGCTCTCAGACAGCTCGCTCAAGCGCAGCCCTTGGCTAGAAATAGCTCCCTGCGCGTCAGCTACACGAGACAAAAAACAAAACAAAACAAAAAATAGTTAGTACCTACCTTTTACAGTGCAGCTTAAAAGACCTGCTTAGTAAACGTACCTAGTGCGCGCTGGATAGCAGAAAACTCGCCTGCCCATTTGCGCACCGACGCGACCGAGTCCAGCGCATGGGCTTGCTCGTCAACCTCGTCGCGCAGTTTAGCCATCGAGGCACCCAGCCCGTCAATACGCGAGTCCATAGCTACATGTCTATTTCTGTTGCTATCTGCTTTGGCCAGAAGGTCGTTGAGTGAGGCGCGTACTTGGTCGACGCGCAATGACTGGTCCTGCATCCATCGACGGTCTCGCTCAACAAGATCCAGCCGCCGACGCAAGTCTTCTTGCTCCTGCGCAAGGTCATTTAGTTTGGTCGTTAGTGCCTGGTTCTGTGTCGCTAGGTCTATGCCTATCCGAGCAGCGCTTTGGAGTCGTGTCGTCGTGTCTCGTAGTTGTGCACGCAGGTCATCGACGCTGTCAATAGAGTCGATGGCTAATGTAGATAAAAGAGACGAACAGTTAGTGTCGTGCAAATAAAGAAAATGAGAATGAATATGGAAAAACTTACTTGAAATGTAAGAGTCGTCCATTAGTATAAAAAAAAGTGATATTTAAAAGTCCGAGTGAAAAAAGTCGATAAAGTTATTTCGTCAACAAACTCCTCCTGAGTGACGAGGCCAAGAAAAAAAGTGCCATGTTTGAAACACAAAGTGCTAATTATTGCGATTAATTTATCAAGAAATTGCTTCACGTCACAAGTGGGCGGATTAACAGGCGTTGGCATCGTCATAGAGAATCGATAAACTCTTTGCTGTCTTTTTCAGATAATGTATAGAAAGCCTGGATCGGTGCACTTGTATCCATTTCCACATACACAGGAAATAACTTTGTGGACCACCTTATAAACAACAGGGATCAGCACTCTTGTATCCGACATGTGCGCTATCCACACAAAGTCACCTGTGTGGATACTGCTGAAGATTGAAATGGCACCTCTAAACCAGAGCTTCTTAAGGATATGTGTGATCTTGATAAGAGAACATGCATGACAAAGCAGTCGTTTATAATGACCGACGATTTCCAGCAAAGGCACGTCAGGCTTAGCGTCAGCTCTGCTCGAGGGCGGAAAAGGCTTTGGGGCCTATGATTGTTGCGCGTAGGACGATCTTAAAGACGGGTCTAGTTGGAGCATTGCGGAACACAGGCCCGGAATAATGCGCTGCATCTGGACCCGGGAACGGAATAATGGATTGACGGCTCCGGAGCGGTCGCCGTTTGTAAAAATAGCTCAGGACAAACGGAGATTGCTCGGTAAAAGGTATGTGTTTTGGTGATCTCGGGTGTAGCTCGCGGTTGTCCGTTTGCAAAATATTCTATCCGGTTAAAAATGTCGAAAAACGACTTTCTACAGCCTTGTCTTGGCTTAAAGTCCTTCCTCACACGAGCGTCGTGCATGCCTTTTTTCTTCTTCTTTTCCCTCTTTTTTTCGCTTTGTAATATTTATTATTGTTAATTCAACAACACCTTTTTTTTCTATTTTTATTTTTCCTGCTAATTCAGGGTGGCCAAGCCAGGGCATATAATATGGCCTCTACTAAAAACAAGGCAACTGGTACCAGCGCCAACGCCGGCGGTAAGAGCAATGGAGCGGGCTCATTGGAAGTGGTGACGAGTAGGAGCGGCACGCATACAAGCGATGGGTCTGGGTCTTCGCGACTACACCTGCGTGATGGCAGCCACCCAGTCACACGCACCCCATCTGCAGTGGAGTTTCCCGGGGCGTTCACTACACATCCGCGGCGACTGGACAAGACACAGCAAGACTCAGTAGACCGGATCTCTATAGTGCCACACGTAATGAAGAACAGAGTCACTGAGGCCGTGGGGGGCGGGCTGGCCAACGTCGTGGGCGGCGTATACAACATAGTCAACTACGTCAATCCACTGGGCAGCGCGCGCGACAGCAAGGCGCCGACGCCCGCCAAAAGCGACGACGACTCGAGCAGCAGCAATGCGCGGCTGAGTCCAATTGGCGGCACTGAGCTTGGAGCGCAGAGCGACTTGCCGCAGACGCCAGACTCGCTGTTGGCTGGGCCGATGGTTCTACAGGTGCCGTCAGCGGGGACGTCGGTAGCAGCAGACCTGGACGAGCACTGCTTGGCTGACGCCAACGCTGACAATCCCGAGAGCAACCGCCCACCAACACCAACAAAGACAATGTTCAGCCGCATGTTGCGCTTCCCTGCCGGCGGCGATGGGGACAGCAGTGCTGCCGGGGGCATTGACAATGGCGCTGGGGGCGGTGATGGCCAGGCGGGTGGAGCCAGGGGCGACCCAGTATCGCGCAACGTCGCTCAGCGCACAGGGCTGCAGTTCAGGCCGGGCGCTGAGGAGCGGAGGCGGTACATGCGCCGCATGAGCAAAGCGCCGCAGCTGAACGCACCGGTGACAGACGCAGCAGGCGTGCGGCGGCGATCGGCGAGCGCTGACGTGGCGGAAGTTTCGTCGTCAGGGTCATCGTCTGAGGCAACCGATGACGAGGATGGTGGCGAGGCTGTTGATGCGGCTGAGGGATACCAGGCAGCAGCGGCCAGCCAGCGCAAAGACTCAAAGACACACGCAGTCGATGCATGGCGCTTCATTGCGCCTCGCACTAAGCGCGTCAAGCGCCGCGTGCTGTGGCGTGTGTTCCTGGCTCAGGAGATATCGCCAGCAATCTACGACGAGGCGTCATCTGCGAGTCCGGCTGGAAAGCAGGCAGCAGGCAGCGTGCGCAGAGGCATTAATGCCGGCCCAGCAAAGGGTCCGGGCTCGGCCGTGTGGGCGATGGAATTCAGCGTGTGTGGCAGGTACTTGGCGGCTGGCGGGCAGGACGGCGTTGTAAGAATATGGCGTATTCGCGCCTACGCCCGCGAGCAGGCCAATGCTGCCACGTCGACGCTTGCCGCTGCTGCGTTGCCGCCAACCATGCAGCAGCAGCAACAGCAGCCCTTGAGTGCTGGGTCAGAGAACGCGCCATTTGCAAATTCGGCTCCTATTGCCAAAGGTGGAGCTGGAGGATCCAAGCACACGCGGTCGTTCTCAGTTGGGCAGCCTGCGCTCGCACACATGTCGGACCAGCCAGCAGCTGCGTCGTCCGGCGATGTGAGTCAGAACCTGAGCCAAACACAGAGCCTGCACCCGATGCACGCTTACGAGCTGCTGGAGCCGGTGCCATTCAGATCATACGTGGGGCACTCGGCTGATGTTCTGTCGCTGTCATGGTCCAAGAACGGCTTCCTGTTATCGGCGTCGGCCGACCGCACCGTGCGACTATGGCACCCGCACAGGCCAGAGTGTCTGTGCACGTTCCGCCACCGCGACATTGTGACGTCGGTGGCATTCAGTCCCCGCGACGACCGGCTGTTCATCTCAGGGTCGCTTGACTGTCGCCTGAGGCTGTGGGACATTCCGGCGCGCGGCGTGCGTCATTGGACGAAACTCCCCGACGCGCAGATGGTCACAGCGGTGGCATTCACCAGCCCCCGCGCCGACCGCATTGTGGCGGGCACGTACCGCGGCATGTGCGTGTTTTACTCCACAGATGGTCTGGCGGTCCAGGGCCGCATGCACGCGCGATCGTCGCGGGGAAGGAACGCCCATGGCAGCAAGATCACGGGATTCGCATCGGCCTGCGCTTCTCCCACGTTGCCTGATCGTCTGCTGGTGTCGTCGAACGACTCGCGCCTGCGCATGTTTTTGCCTGCTGCGCGACAGCTCGAGCGCAAGTACAAGGGCCACGCCAATGCGTCTAGCCAGTCCTATGCGCGCCTTAGCTCTGATGCGAGGTACATTATTTCGGGCTCGGAAGACCACAACGTCTACGTGTGGCCTGTCGCTCAGGACAACGCTGCCACTGTCGCTACGCATCCCAACGCTGACCGCGTCCAACGTCCAGCCCCTGCGCGCGGCGGCTCTGAGCGCAATCCACTGCTGCAGGCGCTGTTTGGCCGTGGTAGTCGCGGCTCTAATGCGGCTGCGGCTCCTGTTGCCACCGCTCCTGTTGCGACGAATGATGCGGAGGAGTGGGAGAGCCTCGACGGCAAGGTGGAAGAAAAGTCTATCTACGAGTACTTTCCTGCTCACGATGCCGCTGTGTCGCAGGCGCTGTTTGCTCCTGCCGCCACGCTGCAGTACCTGGCTGACCACGACGACCCCATTCTCTCTCGGCCCAAGCTGCGTCGCTCGGGACCTGCCGGAGACGTCGAAAACCAGCTGCCGCCCACTGCACACGGCACCTTTGCCGAGCCAGTCTCTGACATTGGCGACGTGTCTGCGGATACCACTGTCGAGGATATGACGGCTATCATCGTCTCTGCAGACACTAGTGGCAACATCCGCGTGTTCCGCAAGGACATTAATGTGCCAGCCAAAGCCAAGCGCTCTAATCTGTCGGCTATTCCGTCGTGCTCCAAATCGAGCACTGCGCTGTCGATGGGCCGCGCGTCTGCTATCTCTAGTATCAACCAAGGGTCCACTAGTGACCTGGTCAGCTACTCCATGTCAAGCGCACCCTCGTCGTTGCCTACCACCACCGCCAGTGCTCGTCGCAACACGCTTGACTTGCAGAGCCGCCCGCAAAGCAGCGCTGCTCGCTCGTTGCAGCGTTCTAGTGCGGCCAATGTCGGCGCATCGCCAGCCTCGCCAATGCCGCCTGTTCCTCAGCGTCCTGCTACTCAGCGTCTGATGCAGGCTCAGCTCCCCATATCATCTTCGAATAACCAGCGGCCACCGCCTATCACGACATCGCAGTCGTTCTGGGTCCGCTTGAGCCGTCGTATGACGCATGCCCGAAACACCTCAGTGTCGGCTCCAGTGATCCACCCGCCTGTGCCCAGCGACGATGGCGACGCTTGTCAGTTCTGCGGGCACACTCGCATGATCCAGTTTGCTGTCGCCACTGCCTCTGCTGACCCAGCCTCGCCGCATACTCCGCCAAGCCTGTCTGTGTGTGAGAACTGCCGTCGTGTGAAGGACTTGCCAGCCACGTGATTCAGTGATCTCCATCTCCAAGCCTAATTTTTTTGACTGTTTTGCTGTCATCATCTCCCCTTCGCTACTATTTTTTTTATTTTTTCATTTTGTACTTGCTAATTTTTTAAACTTTATTTAATTCGACTCTATGGAAAAGGCCGTCTTTAAAGCTACGCGCAAGGACGCTGTGCACCCCAAGCAGAAACATGTCGACAGTACGTTACTGGAATCTGTTTTCTTTTGGCGCTCAGTCAATTACCACTCTCTTGTATCTGCCTCAGCCAGCTAATTTTGCCTATCAAACTCTTTTATCTTTGGAATGTAGCACTCATTCAGATGACCCTTTCTGGCGTCTCCATGGAGGAGTTGTTTATGCTTATCCAGGACAGGTTCTCAGAAGCCAATTGGGTGGTACGTATTTATTATTAAGCCCTCCCCCTTCCTACCACCTGGTACATGCAGCAAACAAACAAAACAAACAGGCTAAGTACTTGCGTGACTTTTTATTATATACTTGCTATAGGTCTCGTTTAAGGCGCTGATTCTGGTCCATATACTGATGCACGAGAGCAATGGCCCGACTATCTACGACTACTTGATCCACCACTCGAATGCCTTGGACATGACGCGCTTCCGCGACCGCCACGGCACGAAGGGTGTGTCAGAGTTTGAGCAGAGCAAAAACGTGCGCACATACGCGTCCTACCTCAACGACAAAGTTTTGGCCTTCAAGGCCATTCGCATCGACCACGTAACACAAAAGAACCCTGCTGGCTCGCAGATCTACCAAAAGGCGCCGTCGGACATCAAATTCATGCTGCTCGAGGTGTCGACTATACAAAAGCAGCTGCACTCGGTGCTGAAGAACCGCTTCGAGTCTGATACGCTGGACAACGAGACGACCTTTTCGGCCTTCCGCTACTGTCTCCGCGACATGCTGAAGCTGTTCCAGGTCATGAACCTCGGCGTTATGAAGATGCTCAAGGTCTACTTTGAGATGCGTGAAGACGATATGCGCCGCGCCCTGGATCTCTATAAACGCTTCGTCAAGCTCACTGACCGCACAGACGAGTATCTAAAGGTCGCGCGTCAGTTTGAGAATATCTTTGGATTCTCCATTCCGAACTTGATCCACGCCCCGCTGTCCCTGTCAAAGGCCCTCGAAGAGTTTTTGGATATGCCTGTGGAGGAGCGTGCCGCTACTGTGAGCGAGATGAAGTCTGCACGGAGACCCGAAAAGGAATCACCGCCTGCCTCTGCGACAGCCAATAAGACTGGAACTGTTGGCGCGAGCGCTGCTAGAAATAAACCCAACTATGGACTCCGACTAAAGCCCGAGCTGCTGGCACTGACTGGTGACACTCCTCCGCCGCCGCCTAGCCCGACAACAAAGGTCGCTGGTAAGACTAGTGTTGCTGGCGCTCCGGCGGCACAGGCGAGATCGGCGACTACAGCACCGCTAGCCGCTGCTAGCACTGCTGCTGTGGGCAAGAAGCCGGCGGCAAAGGCAGAGACGGACTTTATTGACTTTTTCTCGAGCATCGACGATGAGGTGACAGCGGCAGCAGACAACAGCCTGGGGGCTCCAAATACGGCGGCAGTAGCAGCGTTTGGGTACTCGATGCCAATGGATAACAGCAGTGGCTTTGTTAGTGAGCAGCAAGCTGTGGCTAACAATGCGATGATGGTCCAAGGCGGTGGCGGTGGCATGACTGACTTTGACGCCATGTTCCATGCGCTGAGCAATCCTTTTGCTGCTCAACATCAGCAACAGCAGCAGCAGCAGCAGCCCATTCAAGCGGGCATGATATCTTCGGCATCGCCATTCGCTGGCATGAGTACGAGCAATATCGGCAGCAGTAGCAATGTGTCATCGGCGGCATTGGGACTACAGCAGCAACAGCCGTTTGGCGGGTTCCCGACGGCTGGCAATAACACTGCCACTACGGTATCGTCGTCGACTATGCAATTCACGTCGTTTGGAAACACTGCTGGGCTTACCAGCACGCCGTTCCAAACACAGCAGCAGTTGGGGAGCAGTAGCAGTGGATTCGGCAGCGGCGATGTCTCGGCAAATAATCCGTTCCGACAGTCCATGTATCCAGCGCAGCCTGATCTTATGATGCAGCAGGCGATGATGACAAACCAAATGTCACAGTTGAGTATGCAGCCGCAAGTGAGCCAGCCACAGCAGCAGCAGCAGCAGTCTGCGTATAATCCGTTTGCTCAGCGACAAACAGTATACTTGGGATCGTTTCAGCAGCAACAGCAGCAGCCGCAATCGCTTGGATCAAATTCGCCGTTTGCTACGATGTCCGCCTCTGGTGGGGGACAGGCACCCGACCAATTCGCTGCATTCAACGCCTTTGGCAACAACAACGCTAACAACAACGCTGGCACAATGGCCGCTCATCAACAACACCACCACCAGCAGCAGCAGACTGGAGCCGTCAACAACAACAACAACTTTGCCGACTTTAACTTTTTCCAATAATGTAGTTAATCTAATCTGCGGCTATTGGTCCAGCTCGCGTGTCACTTGGCTTGTTTACTTTTTTTTGTGCGACCGGAAATTGGGGAGGCCCAGACTTGGCACTTGGAGGAGAGCAGTAAACGCAAAGTGGATCATCTCCTTTTCGTCTTTCAAACTACGCAAGAAAAAAAAAAACTTTTTCATACTGTAAAAAAACACGTTTCTGAATTTATTGAAAATGGGCTTGGCTAAAGTGGCAAACTCGGTGCAAGGCAGCATCGTCAACAACACGATGAGCAACAACAAGGTGCTGCAGACGCTGTGCAACATGGGTATTCTCGCCAGCGAGGTCACGTATGCCCTGGCGAGCAAGCTCGACCGGTCTGTCCCTGCGCCCACCAGCCGCATCGATCGCATCGTCATGGAGTCGCGCAGCCAGTCTGAGAAGAACGAGGTTCCCAACGAGAAGAAGACGGCCATAGTGACTGGAGCCAACAGCGGCATCGGTTTCGAGACTGCCAAGGCTTTGGGACGCGCTGGGTTCCACACGATCCTTGCCTGCCGCAACGTAGAGCAAGCAAAGGAGGCGGTGGAGCGCTTGGAGCGACAGACCGGGCTGGAGGACCGATTTGAGGTCATGGCGCTGGATCTGGCGTCACTCGAGTCTGTGACCGCGTTTGTTGAGGAATTCAAGGCGCGCGACTGCTCTTTGGACGTCTTGGTGAACAACGCGGGACTGATGATGAGCCCCTATGGCAAGACCAAGGACGGCATCGAGCTGCAGTTCGGGACCAACCATGTCGGTCACTTTGCCCTAACGAATGGTTTGTTGGATAACCTGAAGCGTGCTGAAGACGGCGCCCGTATTGTCGTGGTATCGTCGATGGCTGCGTTTATGACTCCTGAGATCAACTATGAGGGCGTCGAGGTCGAGAGCAAGTACAACAAGACCACTAACTATGCTATTTCGAAGCTGGCCAATATGACGTTTGCCAAGGCACTGGCGCGCAAGCTCGAGGGCTCTCAGGTTACTGTCAATGTGGTGCACCCTGGATCTATTGCCACGAACCTTACGCGTCATATTGGCACAAGCGGTATCCAGCATGCAGCTGAGAACGCCATGCTGTTGGACGTGTCTGCTGGCGCATTGACTACTGTTTATGTAGCTATGTCGCCTGAGGTTGAGGGAGAGTCGGGCACGTTTTATTCGCGCTGCCTGCAGATGGATATGCATCCTAAAGCTCTTGACTTGGCAGAGCAGGATAAACTCTGGGCGTATACCGAGAAGATTCTCGCAGAGAAAACAAAGTCCAAGTAATATATATTGGTCTAGTGAGAAAACGGCGTCAAGATTGTCCCTACCCTATAACTCGCCACCAATCTCTCTCTCGCAGTGCTAATGCAAGACATATTTTCTCTCCCTTGCTTTTTTTCCGACAACATTTATATTTAAAAAAAATCTCTCATATTTCAAACGTTTTTTTTTTGGACCATGGGATTGGATTCTGCCGCAAACTCGCTACAAGGCTCTATTATTAGTAGCACGCTGGGTGGTAACAGATTGCTCCAGGCGATATGTGCAACAAGCGTGGTTGTGACCGATATTGGCTATGCCATGATCAGCAAGTTGGACAGGTCGATGCCGTCTTCAACCAGTCGTATTGACCATATCGTCATGGAATCTCGCAGCAGGGCCGAGAGCAATAAGATGCCCAACGAGCAAAAGACTGCTGTGGTAACTGGCGCCAACTGCGGTATCGGTTTCGAAACAGCCAAGGCACTGGGCCGTGCTGGCTTCCACACAATATTAGCTTGTCGTAACGCAGAAAGGGGTAAGGAAGCCGTGGAGCAGTTGGAGAGGCAGACTGGACTGGAAGGTCGATTTGAGTTTATGGCGCTAGATCTGTCATCGCTCGAATCAGTTCACGCGTTTATCAACCATTTCAAAGCCCGCGACTGTGCCCTAGACATACTCGTAAACAACGCTGGAGTGGCGTGTCCCTACAGCCAGACCACGGAGGGCATTGAAATGCAATTCGGAACTAACCACGTCGGTCACTTTGTATTGACTCTGGGTCTACTGGATAGCCTCAAACGCGCAGAGGATGGCGCCCGTGTAGTCGTTGTATCGTCAATGGCTGCTTTCATGGTGGCTCGTATATCCTACGACAATGTCGAGCAGGAACGCAATTTCTTTGCTATGAGAAACTATGCCTTATCTAAGCTGGCCAATATGACTTTTGCCAAGACTTTGGCGGCTCGATTGAATGGCTCGGGAGTCACTGTTAATGCTGTTAATCCGGGTGCAGTCGCTACAAATCTGAGCCGTCATGGCGCGGGCCAACATTTTCAACGTGCTATTCTGGGTGCTATGTTTCTCGATCCGCCTACAGGCGCTATCTGCTCGATCTACGCGGCACTATCTCCCGATGTAGAGGGCGTATCTGGTAAATTCTACTCGCGTTGTCTGCCAATGGACATGCATCCAATGGCTCTAGACGAGACAGAGCAAGATAAGCTGTGGACGTATACAGAGAAACTGGTTTCCAAATAATATCAACAAATGTTTTCTTATTGTCTAAATAAAAAAGCTACTATATAGTATCTAGCTGCTGTACTTGGGCACTAGAACCTCGGCCGAGACTCCTAGCCCAAACAGCTGTTGGGTGGCCTGGAACTTTCTATAGTCAGTCATCAGCCACATACCATCGGGTGTCTTGTGCATGCCAATGGTAGAAAAGTTCTTGTGGCTCACGTCAGCATAGTTGCCAAACGTCTCATGGTCCTTGATAGCTAGCACTAGAGCAGTGCCAGTATGAGTTGCACGTTCTGCACTCTCGCCCGCCGTATACGTTGCTCCAGATGCCGACAGACTAGCTTTCTTTAATTCTGCAATCAGTGACCCAGAGTCATCACTAGCGTCAGCTTGCTCCTTGTGCCCAGCGATGGCCATACTAATAAACTCGTCAACCTTGCCAATGTCCAAGGCATCGTTGCCCTCAGAGTGCAGGCATCCATACAGCGCCAACGTTTTGGCCGAGTATTCCTTAAAGTCGCTCACAGTTGGTTTCCAAATCTTGGTCGACCACATCTGCACATCAAGACGCGTGTATGCCGGCGCAGTGCTGGGGTTGACACATTTGTTCCAGAGCTCGAGCAACTCACCCTTTGAGATCGATTGCAAGAAACCAACCTTTATATCGCAAAGGTTGAAGTTGTAGGTGTTGGAGCATATATGTCCGTTGTAAATATCAGCCTCTTCATCGATATTCTTCATTCGTTCTTGGTAAATATTGATGAGCGACTTTACACGGTTGTCGAATTGCTCGTCAGTCATGTCGATAAGCCGCTGCTGCATCTCGTGAATAAATCTGTTAATATGCAGCGTCATAAACATTGGATTTGACTCGCCCTCAATGCGTAAAGTAAGCACACTTCTTCCACCACGATAGCTGGAGCTCGATGCGCTTACTTTGTATCCTAGTTGGTGCTTAGTGCGAAGCTGAGCAAAGAAGCTGTCATGCACCACTTCTTGAAGAATCTCAAGTAAAACCACTTGCCTCTTATCGGATTGCAGTCCACAGTAGATGCTGCATTCTATCGCACTATTGACACAGTCATCATTTGGCATTTGCAACTGATGGACGTAATATCCAGGCTCAAAGTTATAGGTCCTAGCCTTGTTGGACGTGTATCCTAGATTGGGAGTGGGCTTGATAATATCCTGCACATTGTCGGCGACTTTGAGCGCCTCCTCCTCATCAAAGTTACCCACCATGCACATCTTAGTAAATGTGACATCAAATAGCGAGTCCACATGTGCCTGTAGCTTGTCCAAGGTTACCTTGGGTAGCTCGCTCTCCACGAGCTGATAGTGCCACATGGACGAATTGTTGATGTAGCTTGTATAGGTCCCACACAGCCCCGAGGGGGTAGAGTTGGCAACATTGCCAAAAGCCTGCTTGAACTTGGCCATATACACCGAAAACTGCGTACTATCGACCTTGAACGTCTTTGCCCTCTCTATAACAGTCTTTAGCAGCTCCGGGAGTTTGCTGCTAAATCCTGCCACATAGACTTCAACAGTCGAGTTTGTCGGATAAACACAATAACTTAATCCTGCACATGTGGCATTATATAGATCCTCGTCCAGATCACTGCCAAGCATACTGCAATATAATTTGCTCATAATGTGGTTCTGTGGAGAGCTGTTGACAGTTGGTACGTTAATGCTGAGAGAAATGCTTCCCTTTGCTGTGCTAAACTGATCATCCTGCTTAAACCACAGTTCGAAATTATCGTTGAGCCTGAGCAGCGTGGGCCTGAGCACAGCTGCAGCGCCCAGCATATTGGGGCTCTTGATGGTAAAATCAGTCGGCATAAACTCGTTTCTCTCAGGAAGACTGAGGCCATCAACATGAATATCATCGCAGGCCAATTCGTGCAAAAGGTCGGCAGATAGGCTGTCGACATGATATGCAGCTCCAAAGTAGGGCTCAATATCTGAGCAATCGATTGACTCATGCTTGATAGCACCAATGAAAACGCGGAAGTTATCAGGGCTGATAAAGCTCAGGCAATGCAAGATGGTGTCAAAGTCAAACTCCTCATATGCGCACGATTTGGACAGGACGTGTTCCGGTGCAAGATATTCGTTGAAGATAAGGTTAATATAGCTCAATGCCTGACTGACTGCACCCGATTTTTTCCGGTTGTCGAATCCAATTTTCATCAGGGACGATATTTCATGATGTACCCACTCCTGCGGTCCACTGCTTACTAGCATCCGCACATATGCAAATACAGCGCGCATAATGTCCTCATAGTGCTCAAGCCCCTCTGGAGTAGCACTAATAGATATGTTAAATTCGTTGAAGCCCTTATTTTGATTGGTGTTGGTCCCAGCACTCAGACCAGTTGCCCATCCCTTCTGCTTGAGGTACGCCATTATCGAACCCTGGCCTTCGTGGCTAATGAGATGAGAAATGTAGACGAATGGGTCGCTCCTATACATGGCCTTGACATCAGGCACCGGGAAATCCATACTCATTGTGTGCGTGTCGTCTACTGTCTCATAGTAAACAGCTTTACCCAAAAACTCGGCGCTGACAGGGTGGTCGACAATTCTTTGAGCACTGTCTCCTCTGCTCTTGACATCCGAAAACTTTGATGCAGCCCACTCCGCCAGTTGGTCCAGAGAGTGGTTTCCGTAGACAACGAGCTTCATAATATCAGACGAGTAATACTTGTTGTAGAACTTTAGCAACTCTTCGTGCAAGTCAAGGCCATGGTCCTTGGCGCCTTGCTGCAAAGTCTCGATGTTTCCTGGCATGAACTTGGAGTAAGGATGCCCCAAGCTGCATAGCTTGCACTCTATCTGGTGGCTACGCCAAAAGTCGCTATTTAACAAGCCCTTATACTCTGAGTCAACTGCACACAGCTCACGATCGACACAGTCCTGTTTAAACAATGGGCTGGTAAAGAAAGACGAGAACCTGTCCAGCGCCTCTTCAAAGGCATCGTTGGCAATGCCAAAATAGAATGTGGTCCTAGAGAACTGGGTCCAAGCATTCGAGTCACCATTATGCTCGGAAATAAATGATGTAAACTCGTTCTCATCAGGATACTTTTCCGTTCCCTACAATTAGTGTGCAACCAAGCAGCAAGCAAGACAAATAATTAAGTGACAAGGTGGGTGAAACTACATAGGTGCTAAGTGCTAATTAGTTTTTTACTTACCATAAATAACATGTGCTCGAGGAAGTGAGCAAGACCTTGTAGCTCAACAGGGTCCATGTTGGAGCCAACGTTTACGCTCAGTGCTGCAGTGGCTGTTTCAGTTTCGGCATCCTGTACACACATCACCACAAGGTTATTGGGGAGACGAATAAGCCTGTAGTCGTTAGTATCGCTGGCAGACTTTTCCATGGGACCAGTATACTCTTCGTAGGGAAGCTGCGAAACAGAGGTTTTGCGATGCTCAAATCCCAAAGTCCAGTCGGGTAATGGGTAGTTCTTGCAAAAATCCATGTTGGAGCGTTCAAGTGACAGATAATGTAGAAGGTATAAGTTGGTGGTTGGTAAGCGCCGTGTGCTTGGTACAGAAAAAAAGATGTAAAAAAGGGTTATCAAAATGTAAAAACAGTGGAGATGAGAAAAGCACGTCTGTAGCTCTTGTGCCCTTCTACGTTGCTTTTTAACAGCAGCTCCACCAAGCAAATTGCAAGGGCTCGTCAGAAAATGTGTGCTTTGGTGAAAGGATTCGCATAGCGCTTTGTGTTTTCTTTAAAGCATCGCACGCCTTTTCGTAGATTTTAAAGACACCTGTCATAAAACAAAGCAAAAGGTGCATTATAACAAAAAATACAAAGATGTAAAACTGCTTTGTGACTAAATGCATTGAAAGAAACATCTCTCAAAGCTCTGTGTCTAAGACATGCTATGTACTATGGTCGGACTAGTGAAGAGGAGCGGAATGCATGGAGGTCTGTGATGATGTACATATTTCTAATATGCTTGTCAATCTTCAGTGGTATCTTTCTTGTCTTCAAGGAAGCGAGCTTGATGTTCTATATTATTGCGTATTTATTGATATTAAATTGTTGACGACAATGACCTAACGACTCTTAGTAGACGTAACAGGTCAGCTTGGTACAGAGCCTACATTTCATATGTATATTTGAGTGTAAAGTAAACTGAGATTGAAAATGAACTGATAAAAAGTGCTAATTGAAAGAAGAGAAAGGATAAAAGCTAAAAATG